>JAAVUK010000814.1:0-33309 GCA_014899095.1 Fusarium buxicola
GCGTGGGTGGTTGAGAGGAGATGACCTACCAGCTATTGTGGCAGTGACTACTAGTACAAGGGGAAGGGCCTTGGAGACGCGTGCCATGCGAGAGACGGCGGGGGCGGGCTGGGGAGGGAAGTCGAAGCGAGGAAGAGCTCCACCGAACGAGTTGGTGGTCATGATAGAGGTTGGAGGTTGTCAAGTTTGTGGTGCTGCTGCTGTAGGTGTATTGTTGCGAGTGGTGGAGACTCGGTTGATTCGAAGCTTGCCTGTGCAGATGAGTAGATGAGATGATGAGATGTTGATGTGAATGAGAGTCTGAATGGCATGAATTGGACATTCTCTTATATCGATTGGCACGGATCCCTATTCTGTCTCATTTCAATGTCTTGCTTGGTTTGGCCGGTGGGTTCCGTTCCGTTCCGTGGTGGTGAGGTCGCGCAAAGTCAGACCACAAGCTTTGGCCCTGAGATTCGTACGATGGGTGTCAGATTCTGGTGCCAGGATCTGCCAGCCTGGGACGCTAATGGCGTGGGCGCTGTGGGGTGACCCCATGGGCATGTTTCCCAACTGCCTTGGTTGCCCTAGTTAAGCTTACCGCATCCACTGATTCAATCATGCCACTCTACATAGTCTATGTATTGCTTACAAGATGCCACCAATAATAAGAGAGGGACATGGACATGAGGGAATGAGATTGTGCCGCCAGGAATAGCACCACAATCCTGCTTGCTCAATGCCATGACATGCCGTGCTGAGGCTTCGCTTGCATCTACCGCATCTCCCGACATTTCAAACTGGCCAAGCGCCTCAGATCTCGTCCAGGCGAGCCCAATTTAATTTGGGTTAATAGGGTTGCCTCCATATCACAGTTGACACATCACGAAAGTGGTAATATATAACTTAGTGCTTGAAGTATGGAGAAGGTGTCAACAGCTGAGATCCAGGCGACATTGGCTCCTTGGAACTGGGCACCACGAGAATAAGCCGGAGCAGTCACTCTGAACCACGCCGTCAGTCGATTCTGTTCCGACCTTTCGCGAGCCAGTCATCGTTAGTCAGCCACATAGCTCTCTAGGCACCTAATTCCAACGGGCAATGACCCCTGCGGTCGCTGGGTACTTTGAAACACGCGCCCTCCAGGCCAGGGAGTTGGTCGTTACGGCTAATCGAGGTGGTACGATTGCCAATCTGACACACGTATATACCAGTAGTATATCACGCCACACTCAGGCATGAGGAATGACGGGCAGACGAGCTCACCGAAACGCCGATTGTTTGACACTCACTGATCAGAATAAGTAAGTGCTTGCGAGTCCGACTAGAAGCAGAAGCGGCGCTATGGAATGGCGAAAGAGGGCATAAACGCAAGCGCTTGGGTATCTGCTGGGTCGATCATAATACTTATTCACTACGTGATTAGTTTCAATTAGATAAGCCCGAGGGTTATCATGCCTTGGAATAGTCGCGAGTTCTTAGCGGATGTGAGCTGGGAACTGTAAAAGTTCAAGGCATGCTAACTTGCAGGTTGAGGTTGGCTGTTGGTGGTTTTCAGTATACTGTTACAAATGATACAATATAATTTTATCAGCGACTCTGAGAAACGGCAATCAAATCACTAAAGTTAAACAACGGGTTGTTAAACAGCCAAGTTATCTGCTTATAAGTATCAAATATCAGTTTACTCATGATATCGATATATGTGAGTTTTTATTGCTTTCTATCAAGACTCTCGCGACTCCATGGACCATGTCCAGTTACAACTTCTAAATGTCGAGCCCTTGTACGTCCCGCCATTTTTTCTACAGGAACCGTCTGTTGGAATGCCACCAGAGCCCGCATTGCACGTGTCAAAAGTTGCTTCACAGCCTGCGCCGCAATGGTCGGCAGGAGATAAATAGAATACAGAAGACACATAGTAACGTTAGTAGAGGAATTAAGGACAACCAGTAATTCAGGGGCTGGCGTGGATTCGATTTACTTCTTTGTTTTTTAGTTGTTGTAGAGCTTTATCTTTCGGTAAGCCCTGTCGCTAAATCCTTTATCCATCCTCGTATCTTTTTTCCTTTCTGCGCTGCTCTGTAAATGTTGTTTTCCCCTCATTATTGATGGCTGGACCTTTAACCTATGCGCAACGTCCACAGCTATCACAAAACCTGGCCGTGAGAAACCCGCGTTGAATTCCTGTCTCTATTGCGGCAGTTACTATAACCATAATAGCCATTAGCACAGCCGTGTCTCGGATAGTAACGACCACCTTTACCATTTGGCTATATCTATCAAAACCCCTTGTCGGTCCTGCCGGCAACAGCAGCATATCGGTTGGCTTTCATATTAAAACGACGTGCCGGGCGGAAGCGGGTAAGCCTGGATCTTATCGTCTCTAACCACTGCAACTCCTTCCGCCAGCAACCCAGGCAAATAGATTCCATCGCCACATTGCAAACTTAGTCCACACTGTGGGAATGAAGTTATATATGCCGGTATACGCAAAGAACTCAGGCTAAAACCCCGCATAGTCCCAATCAATAATCCATAGTTGCCCTTCGGGGTCGAGTATGATATTGCGAGGGACCAATTTATGATGTATAAAGACAAATGGATAGCTGTATTAAAACACAGTCCTAGAGTAAATGGCATGCTTTGCCGGCGTTTTCCTAGTCTCTTTGCGTAGTGAGGTAGATTTGGCCTAGAAATTTAAAAAACCATTAACTTGATGAAAAGTTGTGTTAGGCGACAAGCTAAAGGTATCTCAGAGAAAATAAGAAGTGTATTTGCCTGTTGCTAGTGATCTATATAAGACGGAAATAGCCGACCTCAAGCGGTGAACAACGTGACGAAGTGGGAAAGCCAGTCGAAGGCTTGTTATCTAGCTAAGCTCCGGCCACGCCTTATCAAGTATTGTTCCGGAAATACATTCCATAGTGCAATAGAAGGCATTGTCAACCTGGATAATTCGCTGAATGTGTAGAACGTGAATACTCAGCTGCGATGCGAACTTCATAGCTGTCACAGCATCTTCAAGCTCATCCTCTGCATACCCCTTGGCCAAATACTTGGAAGTGAGTGTTACAGTGTTCTAAGATTTGGGTAACCTGGGGAGAGAATTGATATGATTGAGAAGTTCTGCATCCGTATAGCTCAAGAGTAGACTAACTAATATTATAGATCAACCTGAAAACGAGTTCGCAGCCTCTCGCCATAAGTATAGAAGAGCCACGGCACGGGCGTGAATACAAGGCAGATAAAGCCCAACACGCTGTTTCCCCAGCCAAGACCAAGATTTGCATATAGTGGCGATGCGGTTAGATCCAGAAAAGCGCCAAAGGGAGAACGGACGAGTAAGTTGGCTGCCATGGCCGACGCAGCAGCTTCAGCCCCGAAAGAATCCACCAAGTATATTTGACCCGGAATGACGACGAAGAGGGACCCCAGCCCAACGACAAAGGTCCCTATAATGGGTGCGATCCAATGGACGGCATATTTAGCAGTCCATCCGTATATGAAGAGACCGAGCGGAGTGATGGGGCCAAACCATTTCATGAGAATAAGGCGGTCCTCTGGTCTCGGAGCTGCAGTTGTCTCGCCATCTTTGCGTCCCAGAAGCCTGTCACTAAGCACAGAAAACAATACCAAGCCAAATATCATGCCTATACCAAGACCAAGATAGGCCAATCCAGCGACTCCTGGATCAAAGCCGTAAACGTCTCCAAAGACGGAGGGGAAGGTGGTAAAGAGCAAGAAGATCAAGCCGAACATGATACCAGTGTAGAGCGACACTAGTAAGACAATTGGGGAATAGATGAGCAACTTGACTGGTCGGACAACAGCACGGGCAAGCATCTGTCGCGGGTTCTCCTTTCTGCTTAATTTGGGTGCAAGCTTGTCGTTTCCAGTTTCCTTGCGCATCCGCTGTGTCTTCCATTGTAAAAGAACGGTGTGGTTCGTCTCTCGCAGAAAGACAACGGTGGCGATACCAATCGATCCAGACTAGAGAGGAGGTTAATAATGAGGATACTGTCCAGCTTTCGGTGTCATGACTTGCCAATATTACGAGGACACGAAACGTCCACCGCCAACCAACATTTTCAGACACGAATCCACCAATGATGGGCCCAATTACCTGTCACGTCTGTTAGTACAAGTATGTTACCCAGTGAGTCAACTACGCACAGGTCCCAGCAGCGGCCCTACAGTGAACATGGCCATGGCCTTTCCTCGCTCCTCCTGCTGGAATAAATCGGCGACTGTGCCGGCTCCAATGCTCATGGGGCCTGAGGCGGCGCAGCCGCAGATGATTCGAAAGACAAGAAACATGGCGACGTTGGTGCTGAAAGCACAGCCCACGGTGAAAGCAAGGTACACGAAGTTGCAAAAGTAGTAGACAACGAGGCGGCCGTACAGCTCAGAGAGAGGTGCGAGGAGAAGGGGACCGAGGGCGAAGCCGATGACATAGAGACTGACCGTCATGGCTTCAACCGTGGAATTCGTAATGTGAAACTCGGCGGCCAGCTCTGATGCTCCGGGGGCAAACATAGTTGCAGCGAGGTTTCTGAGATGAAGAGTTAGCGACAGGCTCACCATGGTGGCCGGCCGAGGCCAGACGGGTCAGACACCTACGCTGCAAGCGTGAAGAGACTCACGATGACGACCTGCAAGTTCTTCTTGGTGCTGGGCCAGTTGAGCGGGTTTGCAGGATCGTCGGGACCATCCCAATCAACCACGTTGGCATCGGCCATGCTGGCGTCGACCATTCTTCCGGTAGACGATGAGGACTTCTCAGGTCCTTCAGGTCCTTCAGCTTCCGTGCCAATGCCCGCACCTTGATTGCCCGCCTCCAGCTGGCGAGCCTGAAGGGTTGATGTGGACATTTGGGACCTTTTTCGAGTAGTGTCGTCTCAGTCTGGTTTGGCTAATGATATGATGGTGTCGTTATTCACTGATTTGATAGTGCAAGGTCCTGCATGAGACGTCAACTGAGGTGCCCGTTTGGGAAAGGGTTCGGGGGGGCTTACGGCGTGTCAAGGAGAGAGAGTGGTATTTGATATGCAGAGGAATCCTTTGTCTGTGAATATGCAACCAAAGAGAGATAATAGTTCGCCGATGATTCAATTGCAAAAAGCGAGACATCTTATGCGTGGTGTTTACACACTCACCTCCCGTGTACAGGGTACAGCACCATGAAACTGAGCGGCATGGAGGGTCGGAGCGGAGGATCGGACCGGGGGATCGGAGCGGAGGCGAGCTGAGCCCTCTCCCTGGCACAACAAGGATCATGATGGGGAGACGTGCGTCGACTCCATAATAACGTGGTAGTCTCACTAGTCAAATACCGTAGATCTGCGTATCCAATCTCCCATCATCTTACAACCTTGCTCCATCTTGGCACTTGTTGACAGAGAGCCTCCGACCTCCACGGCACAGAGTCGATGCCGCGCTTGGAATCTCCGAGCCCATCGTTAGACTTACGCTGCCTGGTTAGACATCATCCACGCTGGACCAGGAAGCGCGTCCTCCCGAGAGGGGTCCTGGCAAAACCCCTCAGGGGAGAGCCCGACTCCCTTCAAGCAGGGTGCGGGAGAAGCCACAGCTGTCGTGCAATCTGTGCAGGCGGAGAAAGTATGTGATCTGCTGCCTCGTACACACACGCATACTGACATAACACTCTCCTCTACCAGGCTTCGATGTGACCGTCAGCGACCCTGTAGCAGTTGCATCCAGCGGGAACAAGGCTCGTCCTGCACTTACGCCTCGGACAGAGCATCAAGCAATGATGCGGCACATGGGCCTCGAGTTACGACCCAAGATCAAATCCGCCACCTTGAGAGCCTGGTCGTCGATCTGATGCAGCAGTCGTCAGCCAGCCACTCGGCCCCCAAGCCCGGAGCGACTCCAGCACCCCCCAGCAGCCCAGCAGCCGTCTCATCGTCCTCGCCGCTAGCTGCTCCAAACGACGAGCTACCTCGTGCCGCTACACCACCTGCAGACTATGGCAGCATGCAGGTGACAGGAGGAGCCGCAAGCTACGTGAGCAGTGCACACTGGGCTGCTGTCCTCGACGGAATCGCCGAACTCAAGGACCACTTCGACAATGAAGAAGCGATGCACCCCGATCTCCAGGCCGCTGATCCCCCCTGCCCTGACACGACTGGTCCCCAACTGCTGTATGGCTGTCCCAAGCTCGCTTCCAGAGAAGAGATACTTGCGTCAATCCCTGCCCGCCCGGTTGTGGACCGATTGGTCTCCCGTTATTTCAATTCCTTCGAGATGTCTCCGGGTATGTCTGCCACACAACGAGTCGTCCGTGTCGTCAGTAAGCTTACTGTCATGCTATAGCTGTGCTGCATAGCGTCCAGTTTCTCAACGAGGTACGAGAAGCTAGCCTTATGACCCTATAATACGTCCAAGTACTGATACACCCCTAGTATGAGGAGTTTTGGGAGAACCCAACAGCCACACCCCTCATCTGGCTGGGTCTTCTTTTCACAATAATGTGCCTGGCGACGCAGTTGCAGAAGTTTCGATTGGATCCCGGTGTCCAGGCACCAGTCTCTCTGTCAATGGAGCAAGATCTACATAAGATGGCCGACACGTTCAGGTTGAGAATCGCGCAATGCCTTGCTCTCGGCAACTACGCCAAGGGAGGGCCGTACGTTTTGGAGACGCTCATGCTGTATATCGCGGCAGAGCTTTTCCTCAGTAACGATGCTGAGATGGGCGTCTGTATTCTCATGGGCACCACGGTCCAGCTCGCCATGCACATGGGCTATCATAGAGATCCGAAACATTTCAAAGGAATGTCGCCCTTTGCCGCTGAGATGCGGAGACGGGTTTGGGCAACCATTGTCGAAATGGACCTTGGAATCTCAGCCCAGATGGGTCTGCCGCGTTTGATCAAGCAATGGCAAACGGACACGAGAGAACCCTCAAACCTGCAGGACAACGATTTTGACAAGGCAACGGTCGAAATGCCACCGTCACGACCGCAGACAGATCTCACACCTATTCTTTACCGTCTAGTCAAGGCCAGGCTGATGACAACTATTGGATACATCTGGGACTTTGCCGCAGACGTGAGGTCGTACTCGTATACCGAGGTGATGAGAATGGACATGAAGCTCGACAAGGCGCGCAAGGCTATCCCAGATTGCCTGAGGTGGCACTCCATTGCCCGGTGCATCACGGACTCACCTCAGAACATTATGCAAAAGGTGGGTTTAGAAACCATCTTCTACCGAGCAAAGATTGTGCTGCATCGAAAGTACATGTTCTGCTCGCCAGTTAAGTATGGTGATTCTCGGCGTATATGCTTGGAATCGGCGCTCAAACTCCTTGACTATCAGCACATGCTCCAGGAGGAGACACAGCCGTTCTGTCAATTATACCAGGAGAGATGGAGGGTGTCGTCACTAGTCAACCATGACTTTCTTCTCGCCACGAGCATTCTTTGCTACTATCTGCAGAACACTCGTGGGGAGGCACCCCAGGGCACGGAATCTCCAATGGACGAAGCCATCCTGGCATCTCTCCGAAGGTCGTATGATATCTGGCTCCTGTCGAGTAGCTCTTCAAAGGAAGCACGGAAAGCTGCCCAGGCCTTGGCCGTGATTCTTGGGGGTGGCAATTCTTCTAGTACGGATTCGGGAATCGAGACGAGTACTTCATTTGGTGCGCCTTCGCCATATGCCTCTTCCAACATCAACGGCCATGGTCGAGGTGAGTCGCCATGCGCAGGATTCTCGCTTTACAGCGAGAGAAACATTACAAAAGCTGACGTGTGCGGGATCAGATAACCCCACCGGGTTCGGCTTCCAGTTCCCGGCTTTCGATGCCGCTCTGATGCCGAACTGGGCAACGCCCACTGATGAACTGCTTGCAGCGTCGATGGCTACGACAAGTTTTGAGTGGCAAACATTGGACGGTAAGTCAAACGTGATGCCCGATGTCGTTTCATAGGCTAACTGACGGGGCTGTAGAGACGGTGGACACAATGGGCTCTGTGAAATGGCCTTGGAATTTACAATGACGTGCGGTAGGAATAGTGGACAAAGCACATGTAGCCTAAAGTGAAATGCCGTACGATCTCAAAAAGCTCACACATGTGACTGTTCCCCATTAACCCTTGAATGATGGTCCGAGGGCTGTAGATGTGCTACCAAACGAGAAGACTGAGGCGGTACGTGTATGAGGCCTTTCGGTAGAGAGACCAAGGCCCATCCTCGGAAAGCTACTCTCCGTCCGGGGAAGGGACCAGGCCCTGGGTTATTCGGCGGATTCCCTGGCTTATCAGCTGTCTATATCCAGAATGCTATGTAACCTCATACTGGCGCCCTACCATTGGTATTCTGCTGCGGGTCCACGTCCACGCCACAAATGCGCAGTGCAAGCGATGGGTAGTTGGCCTGCAGATGACGAAAGGCGTATGATGTGCCGTGATTGCAGGGGTCTGATATCGTATTTGGGACCTGTCAAGTAAGCCGCATACGTGGGTCGACCCGCACAGTCCTTGCTTGATGCTTCTGAGAGATTAGAATCAGGACATTCGTTGCCGAGGAACCGAGAGACCCATGTGCGTAACTTGTTCGACATGAGGGATACTTGTGGACTCTTCAATGTGATTGAGACAATCCGCCGTTAGACTTGGAAGACGCTGGTGATGGATGTTCAAACAATGCGAATCCTACGGATACGTAACTGAACTGGCTCTATCAGTAAGCTACGGAGAAAACCTTGGACTAGTTTGCAGCCACGGGCGGACGGATCTACCCGTCGCATCGCCAAGAATGAGCCAAGGAGTGACCATTCGGTATTCCAAAACTACCTGGGTAGCGAAAAGCGCAGGGATAATGGCGTGCCGGTGGTCGCCCTGGGTAGGATGAGAGACAACAGGTCAAGGTGGTACCGTAACTCACCAAGATGCAACGAAAGCTGCATTCTGGATGCGGTTGGGCTGATTACAATTGGCCCGGGGAATGACGCCGCTGAGAGACATGCCATTGACTACATCCAGGCCGTCTTACCGCCGACGTCCTGCGAAGCCTGTTGGCCCAGGTACGAGCTCCCCAGCCTGCACGGTGGAATTCAACAGCGGTTTAGTTGGCATAGAATACATGTATCTTGTATATAACCATGCTGAATGGAAATACGGAAACCGTTGTATGTGGACCTTGTGTCAAACCTAGCATTTGTTACCCTTATGCAACTATCTGAATTGCAACAGTCGTCTTGTGACTGTAGCCAATCGATCGCATTGACTTCTTTTTGCCTTTGGCAAGGTTCGTACATATGCCAAGTCGCATCGCGCAGGAGATAGAGCTTGGCAAATATGTCGTCAGATCGGCATAGCCGGTCCATTCGCTCGTCCTGTGACCGCTGTCGCTCGCAGAAGCTCAAATGTACCGTTTCTTCAGAAGTTTCGCGCTCTTGGGGCCACCAGTGCGTCAGGTGCATCCGCGCACAAGCGACGTGCGTGTTTGGTCGGAGAAGCCAGTCGAGACGAAGCAGCGATCTCAGGAAGTCTACAGCCAACAAGGCACGAGATTCCGAGCCTTTTGAAACCCGCATGGAAAGCTCGCCGCCGCCGCTCATTCACTCGACATCTCTTTCCGGACACTTCTTGGGTCCCCCGCCGTTATTAGGAGGGACATGTAGTGAGGATCTTGCGGGCCAGGAGATAGAGGAGAGGCTGGGCATCGGCGTCGACACTACCAGTGATTTATCTATGGGCGATGTTGATTTCTGGACAGAACTTGAGAGCAACCAAGTAATGAGTCAGTTTGGCCTTGCGTCGCCGTCTTTACCGGCAAGCCGCCATCCACCACAGTCTCCAGTTACGTACAACCACAACGCCCCGGTCGCACCAAACATGGTCTTTTCTGCCGATGACTTCAAGCACGGGCAGTCAAGTTCCTCGGAGCTTTCGGGTCGCCCAAGTCCTCACGTCATTGTGCGGCTTTCCACTCTTGTCGCAGAGACGCACGAGACTTTGAGGGTTCTCAAGGGGAGTCCTTGGTCCAACCCGCCCAGTTCAAAACGATTGAACGACTATCCTATTGGCCGCGTCCTGGACTTATCTCAAGAGCTTGTTGCCACACTCAGCTGTATCTGGCTGGCCAAGAGCACAGAATCTGATCAGCCAACATGTCCCGGGACCTCCAGCAGTAACTCGGAACAAGAAGCCTCCCCGTTCCCGCTACAAGAGCCGGAAGAAATGTCAAGCCATGAAGAGCTCCTATCATGTATCAAGATGGCTCAAAAGCTGTTGGGGTCGACGGGCGGGTTTGCGACATCAACAAGCGCTTCCATAGCTGCTTGTGTCGACATGCCGACCATGTTACTGGTATTGAGCTGTTACATATCCCTCACAAAACTCTACAGCCTGGTATTCGCCCACTTTGAAAGTCACCTGAGTCAACTACCGGGAGCACCGCCTCCACACTGTTCTCGGACGGTTGGCCTCGTCCGCGCGTGGGGGCTGCAGCTCGGAGAACTCTCCTCCGCGGATGAAACGTGCACCAAGGTCTGTACTGCAGTACAGATGCTTCTCGACGCATTCCAGTCCGTGGAGGACATTGTTGGCCTCCCGAGGTCGCTCAGCGCCGTGAGACAGGGGACAAGTGGCGGGGATAGCGTGGAACCCGACGCCCATGCCAATCACGCTTCGCTGTGGACGGTTTTTCTGGCGCAAACTGTCTTCAAACTGGATGCTGGCGGTACGCGCGGCGACGAGCATGAAGAAATAAGGAGACTGCCGATGAAGGTACGGTCGCTCAAGGCTTTAATCCGGGCAAAGATGAACCTCTGAATACCTTGATAATACAAGCTCTGAGTAAAGTTTGACGAGCTGAATATACATGTAAAGTTGGCAAGCTGAATATACATGACCCTCAGAGTACATAAGTTCAAAGATATTTTTGAAAGTCCACGTTTATAGTGGGAGTTAAAGAACAGACATATATCGATATAATGCTAACTGGGCACGGCAGCGGAACAACTACAATGGGAGAGTTAATTCAGGATAAGATAGATACTTCTGCATAACGTTTTTATTCCCTTTAATAATATAGACCAGGAAGTCCAAGCTTTCACTCATCAACCCGGAATGTTTCTATAGCTACACAGGCAGCATTTCAATGATTGCCGAGTTCGACGTCTTATCCCTCGATATAGAAGAAACCCTGAAGCCCGCTCTACGCGCAATATCACTAAACATCCTTTCATTGCGTCTCTTGCCAGCAAAGTTCATCATCCAGAGATCAGCAGCAGCAAGAGTAACGGATGGCTTATCGGGAAGAAGGTTCTCTGAGATGAGGAGTCTCGAGTCCAGCGCACAAGCCGCACGAATGTTGCCGAGGATTATGACGCATTCGTCATCAGGCCAGTCGTTCAGTACCCGGCGAATGTAGTACACCAGAGCGCCTGTTGAAGAGTTAGCTGAATTCTGATCGAGCTGCTAGTGCATTCGGACCTTTTGTAGGTTGTTCGTCAAAGAAGCTAGAACCGATTCTCCTCACGGGTTTCAGTATACCACCTTGCTTTGAAGCCTCTTGGATCACATCGGCTTGGTCTTGTAGGACACATAGTGTAGCTGGAATGCCCGGCGTCTCTTCGATGATTGCCTCCAGCGCCTGGCCTTTGCCGCCGCCAACATCCACGATCAGTACTCTACCACCTCCGTGTTGTTGAGCGTACTCTGCTACCCAGCTAAAATCATAGATGCCGGTGATGGGCATGTCACCCAGTCCAATAGCCATAGTGCTGTTGAATGCATGTGCACGTTCGGGCATCATCTCCAGCACCTCATAGAACGACTTCTCAGGATACCCTGCGCCCAGTCCAAATGGCGAGCGGTTGGATTTTTGTGGCTCTGCCAGCCCGTTGGTGCGGAAATACTCGGGCCATCGAACAGCACTGCCCATGAAGGCATCAAAGATGTGCGAATAGAATAGCTTGGCCCTCGTCTCCTGGAACATCTTTGACTCGGGAGTCAGCGTCAAGTAGCCTGGTCCTGGAGACAACAAGACTTGTGCGGCGACCAAGAAGTTGGAAAGTCGTTCCAACAGGTTGAATTCCACACCAGACTTCTTGGCTAGCTCCGAAATTAAGATGCCATCATCTGGGATGAGGTCAAAGATCTGGTGTTCCACGAAAACCCTCATTACACCCATTTCTACCATTGAGTAGAAATACCCATGGACGGGCGTTTCTGCTTCCGGGAAACGAGACTGGGACGATGACATGGTAACAAACTGTTGTTTGGTCTTGGTAATAGAGGTAAAGACGAAGAATAAATAGAAGGGAGAAGTACTCTAGGCTCAATTCAACTTGTTTTGTGATATTCTTTAGCCTGTTCTATTACACTGAAAAGTCGGGAGGCCGATACTCGGAGAGACACAGCACGGCGACAGAACTTGGCAGATTGATGCTTGTTATTGCCGAAAATATGCGACTTTGGTAGATCTCGGTTTCTGATGCATCGATTCCTTTGAGATATTGTGGCTGTGTTTTGATCAGCAAACATGTTAGTTACCTTGGTACCGAAATCGCCGAAAATGGCCGATTAGTTCCGGAGACGTCCCAAGGCGCCAAGAAGCGAACCATGTTGCGGAGGATGGACAGACGATGGTTGGCTGACGCCTGTAGGCGGAGATGGTGTACATGTGTAATCCAAAGGGCTTTCATGTGTGTTTCACTGGTGCTCACAGAACTCCGTTTCGCGCCAGAGTCAAGCTTAGCCGACGAATCATGTATACTTTGTTTTATTCTCACGGGCTGAGACACCCAAGTGCCACGGGATTGGAACTCTCTGCGTCCTGTGGTCCTGTGAAGAAATGGCTTGGCTACCGTAGCATCACATGGTGAATACTAGCTTCTTCCCTGATGTCTTCTTTGCTCTTACATCCTCGATGCCACGTAGGACTTCCTGTAGACCGCCCTGCTTCACAACGATTGGATGAGGCCGGATAAGGTTGTTATCCAGTAGTTTCCGCAGTATAGCAGTCCAAGAAGCGCCAAACTCGCCCATCTCAGGGTCAGCTGGCCGCCAGTGAGGTTCTGGCCAGACAATTTCCTTGCCCAGCATCTGCGGCCCCATGATCCAGTCTGGCTTGACCATCCTTCGTGTCTGGGCCACAGCCCCCGAATAAGGCTCCAGTGCAGTGTATCTGCCGCCGGCACGGCCGATGGCCTGGTAGCAGAATTGCATGCTGGCCGTAGTTGAAATGCAGTCCAAAGCATACCGAATGTTGTTCTTGGTGTACTTCCTGATGTCTGCGGTACAGTCGGGGGCCTTGTAGTCGAAAACAGCACTGGCGCCGTACGACTTGACAAGGTCAAAATTGGCAGGTGAGCATGTTGCAATGGGTTCAAAGCCAGCCAGCTTGAGAAGCTGGATTGCCGCAGTCCCAGTTGCTGACGAGCCGCCATAGACTAGGACTGGTATCGGCTTGGCGGTAGGTGCGAGCGGATTGCCGGGCAGGCCCAGACTCTTGAACAGAGCGAGACCGGTTGTCATGAAGCTGATACCCAGAGAGGCACCCTCCTCGAAGCTGAGGCTGGGTGGAATCTTCAGCAGGATCCATTCCACAGCAGCCGTGTATTCTGCAAAGGCGCCAACAGTAGGATCTAGGAGGTTCATCCCCATAATAGCTGTGCATACTCGATCCCCAACGTGGATATCGCACTTGGTGGCATCAGGTCCAATCTTTTCTACGATGCCTGCAAAATCAAAACCTGCAACAGCACCTGCCGTGACATAGGGCCCAATCATCTTGGTGTCGACGGGGTTGACAGATACTGCCTTCGTTTTGATCAAAACTGAGTCTCCCGTGATGTTGGGAATGGCCTCAGTCCTGGACAGTCGTATGTCTCCCTCGGGAGTCCCGACCAAAGCTGTCTGGTAGCGTTGATCCATGTCGGAAAAGAAAACAAAAGCAGAGAAGTGCAACTTTCAAAAAAGATGAACAGGACCCGCCAATTTCTGTCAAGATATGTGGTAATAAACCCCATCTGCCTCTCACATATAAGTATTCGGGGCTTACAACTGTTGCTTCGGACCGAAAAGTTCCGACGAAGACCGTAGCAGAGGGAAGGGTATGACTTGAGCTATTAAAAATAGGAACAAAGTCTTATGGCAGTTGTCCGACTGGATACCACGAAAGGTGAGCCGCCGTCTAACCGTCCCTGGGACCAGAATTATGTGTCAAGGCCAGCTCCAGTAGATTTCGTCTTGTTTAGAAGAAAGGGGAATGTATGTAGAAGTAACAAATCATGACAAGTAGAGAAGTCATAAATAAATCGTGAAAGCTGCAGACGGAACTCATTTGAATAAACTACCTACCCTGTAGCAGCTAAATTTGTTTAAAAATGAATCCCTAGCTTAATTGACACTGACCACCAGTTCCCACGCCACGATGGGCCTCCCCATCCAGTGCACCAACGACTGATTCAACAAATCCTGTATTGCCAGTGGCATTAGGGCCAGGAGCACTTGTAGGCATATTCCAGATAATACGTTCATGGCGGACTTGAAAGCGCCACCGTTGCCCGTTTACACCTCTTTGGATGAACTCGAGGGAGTATCCGGTATTAGAATCTTGATAGGCACCAGTAATCCATGCATCAGAAACCTCATGTAGCTTGCTCAACATGATCGAGTCGTTGGACACATTCTGCTTGCCAGAGCCAACAACCTGCTGTGCTGCACAAACCATCTTTCCTTCGTGGTATAGCCTTGCCACTGTATATGGCTCATGTCCGCCCTCAGCTTCCGAAAAAATGCGCATTATTTGCATTGCGTATGGTCCGACCTGGGCCCGCAGATAGTATGACTCGGTCATGATCTGAGGCCAAGTCAACCGTGACCAGACACGATCCATGCCGCCATTAGCTGAGGAGCCCAATAGGAGCCTTCGAGGCGTGGTGCTATCCGAAGAATAGAATGACACGTCTGCATTGACTGATGCCCTTCCAATAGGTCGCACATAGTGCACCGATGACGCCAGCTCTGGTTTGGTGTCGAGGCCTGTGTCTCCTGGCAGCGCTTCCAGCTCCATGGTGCCGCTCACAACGCCAGGAACGGCAAAGGTCAATGCAGCCTTTGACGAGTCTCTCGACACGGTGAAAGAGATGCTACTGCTCTTTGCCGGGGTCTTCCAGACTCCAGTGACATCTCCGTATACTCCGGTAGTGATGATTGACTCTGGAAAGTACAAGTCACGGTGCCACGTGCTTTCGTCGGGCCAGATTCCAAAGACTTGCACCTTGAAACCACCCAGTTTTAGACCTTCAACGTTCCTGGTAATCCCAATCACAATTGCTGAACGGCAGTCCTTGGAGATGCCGTCAAAGTACCAAAGCTCCCAGGCCGTCTTTGGAATTGCGGCGACATATTTTGGGAAAACGTTGCCCGAGTTGGGTACGAATGGCAAGACGGGGACCGGACCGGAAGCGATCGATTCTCCATCAATATGGAACTGAGATACTGTTGGTCCTGTCATTTCGTTACTGAATTAGAAGGTGAGTGAAGATGGAATTTGGGTGTCTGTTGTTAAACTGGGACGTGACGATCGACGAGACTTGGGCGAGTAATCAGATTCAGCAATTACATACCTGGAAGTCTTGTTGACATCTTCTTTTACTGATTCTCCGACTCATCTGTTGGGACTTTCGGTAAAGCAGAGTCAGACTCGGACTCGGTGTCGCGTTTGGGACTCCGAAGTACTCCGACGTTGCATTACAGCTGGCCAAACAAGCATCACTCACTGCTGCAGTTTGTCTTGGTTCTTCTCCCTCGCGCCACGGAAATTACCCGAGTCTCGCATTATCCATGGACAGGGAAATACTAATCTGAAAGGAACATTCGGAACAGGACTTAAGACCAATCAAATGTATTGTCGTTATCATGAATCTGCACTACCGATTCTACCGGGCAGGGCAGCTGTCGAGCCGAAGAACACCGAGATGCCTCAAACGTTTAGTGAGTTGGTCGTGATATTGAATATCTAATAAAGAACAAACAACCATCTTCTTCCTTCAAGCACCCGACCAAACCTCAACTGATCAAGAATTTGATCAATCTCAACATTGGATCATCAAAGACGGCTACTCTGTCATTTTCATTCACCTAACCAAGGTATGTTTTCCAAGATGGCGTCTGCTGATCCAATTGCTATTATCGGGAGCGCTTGTCGCTTTCCGGGAGATTCTAATTCGCCCTCGAAACTCTGGGAACTTCTTCGAGCACCACGAGATCTTCTGCGTCCAGTTCCGCCTGAGAGGTACAACGTTGATGGCTTCTATCACCCGGATCCCAAACACCATGGAACCACCAATGTCCGACAGTCCTATTTTCTTGACGAGGACCCTGCCGGCTTTGACAACGCCTTCTTCAACATTCAGCCGGGCGAGGCTGAAGCCATTGATCCCCAGCAAAGATTACTGATGGAAACTGTGTATCAAGGCCTCTGTGCAGCTGGCCAATCTATCGAAAGCCTCCGTGGGTCATCCACGGCCGTCTACGTGGGCGTCATGTGTGACGATTGGAGCGGCATCATTACTCGGGACTCGGAAGTATTCCCACAGTACGGGGCTACCGGAATGGCCCGAAGCATCATGTCCAACCGCATTTCGTACTTCTTCGACTGGCACGGCCCGTCTATGACCATCGATACTGCGTGCTCCTCCAGTTTGGTTGCTGTTCACCAGGCGATCCAGACTCTACGAAATGGAGAATCCGAGGTTGCCATTGCCGCGGGAGCCAACCTCATTCTTACCCCAGGTACGAAGATTCCTCCAATGCACCATGCTGTGCTACACGTAATCAAAATGGTTGCATAACTGACAACAAATAGGAATGTATGTAGCAGAAAGCAAGCTCTCGATGCTCTCACCTTCAGGAAGGTCCAAGATGTGGGATCAGGATGTGGATGGGTATGCCCGTGGAGAAGGCATTGCTGCTGTGGTCTTGAAGCCTCTCAGCGCTGCGATCAGGGATAACGACCATATTGACTGCATCATCCGCGCCACTGGAGTTAACCAGGATGGTAGAACTCCAGGCCTAACCATGCCCAGCGCAACGGCCCAAGCTGATCTTATTCGGAGCACCTATGCCCGAGCTGGTCTCGACATCAACAAGTTGGAGGACCGGCCGCAATTCTTTCATGCCCACGGGACTGGAACGCCTGCTGGTGATCCTCGAGAAGCCGAAGCCATCTCTCGTGCGTTTTACTCGTCGAATTTACAGGACGACAAGCTTTATGTTGGTTCAATCAAGACGGTGCTTGGACATACCGAAGGGACGGCTGGTCTTGCCAGTCTCATCGGAACTTCACTGGCTATCCAGAATGGAATAATCCCACCCAACATGCACTTCAGCATTTTGAACCCAAAGATTGCGCCATTCTACGGCCACTTGGAGGTTCCTACCGCGGCTCTACCTTGGCCAGAGACACCTATGGGACAACCTCGCCGAGCCAGTATCAATAGCTTTGGTATATTATGTACATCTAGACATCATCTGCCGTCACCACTAACATGTGTTTGTAGGATTCGGTGGTACAAATGCCCACGCCATTATCGAAGCATATAAACCTGGAACTGTACAAGCGATTTCTGGCCCACTATTCACTCCCCTGACTTTCTCTGCCTCATCAGAGGCATCATTACGGTCTATGCTATCGTCTCACTCAACATACTTAAAATCCCACCCGCAAGAGTCTTTGCATGATCTTGCATACACGTTGCAGACACGACGCTCAACTCTGGCTTACCGCATAGCAGTGACGGCCTCCACAGTGGAGGATGCGTACACCCAGCTCGATGCGATAGAGAGTGGAGAGCATGGCAGCGCCATCGGCACTCGACAGCTGACCAAGTCTTCGCCCAAGATCTTGGGTGTGTTCACGGGTCAAGGAGCACAATGGCCGCGAATGGCCGCAAGGTTGCTTGAGGAGTCACAGTATGCGTCAAGGCGACTCGCCGAGCTTGACGACGCGCTATCGAGTCTGCCCTCTAGTGACCGCCCGGCATGGACCTTGCACGACATGATACTCGCAGATGCAAGCTCGTCAAGAATTGCCGATGCGGCCATTTCCCAGCCATTGTGTACCGCAGTTCAAGTCGTCCTTGTTGACCTGCTCCGACATGCTGGAGTTGAGCTGTGCGGAGTGGTTGGTCATTCTTCTGGTTCGTGAAAATGTTTACAGTCGTTTCTAAGAGGTGACTTACTCATGGCGTTTTAGGAGAAATTGGAGCCGCCTATGCTGCTGGTCTTCTTACGGCACGAGATGCGATCCGAGTTGCTTATTACAGAGGTCTCTTTGCCAAGCTCGCCCAATCTCCAAACGGTGGCAAGGGTGCCAGTAAGCATGATCCCAAACAGGTTTAGATTTGGCAGAAACTGACAGGACTTCTCCAGTGATGGCTGTTGGAACGACAATCGAAGACGCGTCTGAGTTCTGTGAGCTTGATGCCTTCCAAGGCAGAATCCAAGTGGCCGCCAGGAACTCTTCCTCCAGCATTACCCTCTCTGGTGATG
The DNA here is from genome assembly GCA_014899095.1 of Fusarium buxicola. Lineage (NCBI taxonomy): Eukaryota > Fungi > Ascomycota > Sordariomycetes > Hypocreales > Nectriaceae > Fusarium > Fusarium buxicola. The sequence goes on from JAAVUK010000814.1 coordinate 18,518, forward strand.
AAGACGCCATCATCGAGGCTATCGACACCTTCAAGGATGAAGGTAAATTTGCCCGTCAGCTGAAAGTCGACACAGCCTATCACTCTTCCCACGTTTTGCCATGCGCCAAGCCATACCTCGAAGCCATGGAGAAATGCCGAGCCGAGACTGCCACCTTGACAGGGACTAAATGGTATTCCAGTGTCCACGAGGGTCAGGTCATGAGTCCCGACCTCCTTGGTCCACAGTACTGGGTCGATAACATGACCAGTCCTGTTCTGTTTTCTTCGGCTGTTTCACAAGCATGGGATGAAGGTGGCCCATATGATCTGGTCATCGAAGTTGGTCCCCATTCAGTACTGAAGACGCCCTGCTTGGATACGCTGGAAGAGATTACTGGAGCCCGTCCACCGTATTCCGGCGTCTTAGGACGAGGAAAAGACGATATTCAACAATTCTCACATAGTCTGGGCTTCGTTTGGACTCAACTCGGACCCGGATCTGTCACCTTTGAGAGGTTTCAGAGGGTCGTGTCAGATTCGAACACAACCCTGACTTTCCTCCCAGATCTGCCGAACTACCCGTTCGATCATTCGAGACGATTCATGTCCATGTCAAGGGTATCAGGTTGGCATAACAGTATTCAGGATGCTCCCCATCCGCTGCTTGGCAGGCGATGCCACGATCGCGAGACCTCGCAGACTGTTCAATGGCGTAACGTTCTGCGCCCGAAGGAAATCCCTTGGCTGCACGGTCATCAAATCCAGGGCCAAATCGTCTTTCCCGCCACTGGATATATCTCCATGGCCGTGGAAGCAGTCAACATCATCACGGAGAGCGCGAGCATTGGCCTAGTAACGATCCAAGACCTTCGCATTGGACGAGCGCTGGCTTTCAACGACGATGATTCCAGTGTCGAAGTCTTGTTTGATGTGAGGATCCTCAGACGAACGGAACATGAGATTCAAGCCGAGTTGTCGTGCTACTCTGGCGGTCTCCACGACCACAGATCGACCATGGTGTTGAATGCAACTGGCACAGTCAAGGCTACCATTGCAGAGCCAACACCTGATGGAATACCGAATATCCAGCTCGAGGATGAAAATCTGCGTGCCGTCTCTGTGGACAGATTCTACGAGTTTCTTGGCCGGCTTGGGTACAACTACTCGTGGCCTTTCCATGGCACCACCAGCATCCAACGGAAGGCCAACTATGCAACGGGCACCATCGAGGACCAGTCCGGTTCAAACTGGGAAGATCAGCTTGTTGTACATCCTGGAATGCTAGATACTTCACTTCAAACGACATTCGCTGCATTCTGCTGTCCAGGTGACGAACGCATGTGGGCTTTGCACCTCCCTACCAGCTTCCGGTCAATTGTCATCAACCCCTATTTCACCTCTCTGGGGATTGGAAAGCAAGAAGCATTTCGCTACCTTTCCGTCGCCGTAGACGAAAAGGGGAGTGCCAAAGTGATCACGGAGCTGAATTTGTTCTCCAAGGAGACCGGCGACACATTCTTCCAGATAGAAGGGATGGAACTCGTGCCCTTCTCGCCAGCAACTCCAGAGAATGACGCCGTGCTCTTCTCTAGGTTCGATTATAGACTGGCGAGCCCTGATGGCGAACTCACGGCCGCCAAATACTGCTTCAGAACCGAAGACTTCCATATGGCCCTGGACTCGGAGCGCATTGCCTTCTATTATTTACGGCGACTGGTTGAAACCATCACCTCAGAGGAAAAGGCAAACACGCTGCCGCATTACCGACATCTCGTCGACTGGGCAGCCCATGTTGTCCCTCAAGTCATCAGTGGCAGAAATCCTCACATTCCGGCCAGTGCCCAGCACGACACACATGCTGATATCCAAGGAATTTTGAACAAGTTTGTGCAACCCATTGCTGGTTTTGGAGAAAACTAACCATGGCCACAAGGCATCGTGAGCGCGTTGATGTCCGTCTACTGGAATCCGTCGGCAAAACTCTTCCTCAGGTCATTCGAGATCGAGGTAACATCCTTGAGCACATGACAAAGGATGGTATGCTGGACGAAGTTTACGAGGAGGGATTTGGCCTCGACCTCGTGAACAAGTATATCGCACACATGACAGCTCAAATAGCCCACAGATATCCGCGGATGAACATTATTGAGATTGGCAAGATTTACCTCTCATTTTATCCCCGTTACTTCCATCTTCTAACTGGATTCCAGGTGCTGGAACTGGCGGATCGACGAGAGAAATCCTGCCTCGCTTGGGCTCGGCCTTCTCGACCTACACATACACTGACGTTTCAGGTGGATTTTTCAGTACCGCGCAGGACCGCTTCAAGGACTTCTCCAGTCGGATGATGTTCAAGACATTCGATATGAATCTCAGCCCTAGATCACAGGGATTCACTGAGAGATCTTACGACCTTGTCATTGCCTCCAACGTCCTCCATGCGACGTTGGAGCTCGAAGATATGATGAAGCATGTACGAAGCTTCCTCAAGCCTGGAGGCTTCCTCATTATCCTCGAGACTGTGAACAACGACTGCCTTCGAGTTGGCCTGCCCATGGGTAGTCTCCCTGGATGGTGGCTTGGTGCCGAAACGGGACGACGTTGGGGTCCTACGCTCACGTTGCCGCAATGGGATTCATTGCTGCGGAAGTGCGGTTTTGGTGGCATCGATACAACGACACCTCCAGTTCACAAGATCCTTCCTGGACACGTCTTCTGCGCTCAAGCTCTGGATGAACGTGTCGAGATGCTTCGATCCCCTCTAAGCCATGTTTCTGGTCTCCCAGAGACCAAAGCCCCCCAACTTGCCGTCATTGGCGGAGAAACATTGAAGGTCCACAAGATGTCTGAACAGATTTCTCGCCTGCTTGCTCCAAGATATGCGCATATTACCCGCTTCAACTCCATTGAGGACCTCAATGGTAGCGGCATTGCCGAGTTCAGTACTGTCCTGTCTCTCACCGAACTCGACGAGCCCTTGTTTGCCACCATGACTTCCGGGAAACTAGAAGCCTTGAAGACACTGTGGCACCAGAGTGGAAACATTCTTTGGGTGACTTCCGGAGCCAGGGCAGAGAATCCTCACTCCTACATGACATTGGGAGTCGGGCGCTGTATGAGATTTGAATATCCTAACATTACCCTCCAGGCTCTTGACATCAAGCATGTATCCAATCGAACCCCGGAAGTTATTGCAGACCATCTGATTAGGTTGGAAATCCTCGATAAATGGGTCAAAGAACTTCGTCCAGAGGAGCTTCTCTGGTCTCTGGAGCCGGAAATCTACCTCGATGAGGACAACACCAGCACCATCCCGAGACTCTATCCCTACGAGCCTGGAAACACGCGTTACAATGCTGGGCGCCGTGTTATTACCGAAGAGGCCGATCTCGAGACAGCTCGACTCGTGTTTGCCCAAGACAATGACGATTGGGAGGTGCAACATGCTTCTCCTTTACATATTCCACGCGCGCTGCCTTTCCCAGCCGATATGAAATCGATCCGGATCACGCATTTCTTCCCGTCAACAATCAGCATCGCTCCAGGAGCTAGGTTAATGACCTGCATTGGCATCGACACATCGTCCAGCGAAGGCTTCCTCGCCGTCACTCACGTCGCCGAGTCCCCCGTAGCTGTCCCATCAAACTGGTGCATCCCTATCGACAAGCTTGACCCGATCAACGCCCTCGCCAGTGTATCGGCCTTCCTAGTCGCCTCTAGCATTCTACGGCTTGCAACCAAGGGCGACACTCTCGTCGTTCATGACCCTCATCCTCTCATTGCGAATGCCTTGGAAGATGTTGCGAGAAGAGAATCTGTTGCTTTACACACTACTACGTCGGTCTTGAGCAAAGTCAAGTGTGGATGGCAGTTCATAGACAGGCACCTCCCGGAACGAGTTATCAAAGCTTCAATCCCCAAGACAGCCACCAAATTCATCAATCTGTCGCAAGAACTCGACGCGTCTGAGACTGGCAAGCTCATCGCCGCATGTCTCCCTCGATATTGCGAAACCGTCGACGCCGCACACCTCTTCAGAACAAGCACCGAGCTTCGATCGTCTGTTTGTAATGAAGATGTCTCCCGCGTGGTGAACCAAGCCTCCGCCAAGGTCGCTGCACTTGCAGCCAAGGCTACTTCGTCTCTTGATGTCCCAGTGGTCCCACTGCAAGACATATCAGATCTCAACACTGCTCAAGCCTGCTTTGCCGTGGTTGACTGCACAGGCTCTCCAGTCAGAGCTACAGTCCATCCCGTTGACGACGGTAGTATTTTCCGAGCTGACAAAACCTATCTACTTGTAGGACTGTCTGGCGAACTTGGTCAATCACTCTGCAAGTGGATGGTGGAACAGGGGGCCAGGTGCGTTGTACTCACCAGTCGACGACCGAATGTCCATCCTGCATTCATCCACGCCATGGAAGCGATGGGCGCAATTGTGAAGGTCCTTGCAATGTAAGTGCATCTCATCTATAACACCAGGAGCCAGTACTGACCACTTCATATAGGGACGTCACCGACCGCGAATCATTGCACAGGTGTGTTGAAATCGTTGCGAAGACTCTACCACCCATCGCAGGTGTTGTGAACGGAGCCATGGTTCTTCGAGATGCGCTGTTTGAGAATATGGCCTATGAGGATTTTATCAAGGTCCTCAGCCCCAAGGTTCTGGGCTCCCAACTCTTAGATGAACTATTTTGCGACACGCCTTTGGACTTCTTCATCATGTTCTCTTCCACAACAGCTGTCATGGGCAATAGTGGTCAGAGTAACTACATTGCCGGTAACATGTTCATGAGCGCTCTCGCGGCACAGCGCAAGAAGCGAGGGGTTGCCGCTTCGTCCATTGATATTAGCTCCATCATCGGCATCGGCTATGTTGAAAGGGCAGAAGACCTCAGCGAGGAGACCTTCATCAAGATGGGCTATAAGCCCATGTCAGAGCAGGATCTACAGCAGTTGTTTGCCGAAGCTATTGTTCTCGGTCGACCTGAATGCTCCGAAGTTTGTGAACTCGTCACCGGGGTCACGCCGATTTATACAGACGCTCAAGCCAGCGACCAGTATCTGAAAGACGTCAAGTTCGGTCACTTTCTAATGGAGCGTATAGATACACAAACTTACACAGGAAAGACATCGGCTGTGCCCGTGAGAGTACAACTGGCCGAGGTGAAGACCATGGCAGATGCAGCTGCCATCATCAAAGGTATACAACTCCCCTCACATCATATTCATGACAGCATTTGCTAAAGCAGAGAAGAGTCCTTCATAGTCCGACTCCGACGAGTCTTGGCGGTTGGTCCGGATGAGGTCATCAACGAAAAGGTCAGTCTCGTGGAACAGGGAGTTGACTCGTTGATGGGAGTTGAAATTCGCTCGTGGTTTATCAAGGAGTTGGATGTCGATATTCCTGTTCTCAAGATCCTTGGAGGAATGTCTATTCCAGATCTTGTTGACGAGGCACTGGACCTATTGCCTGATTCCATTCTTGATGTGCCATCACTTGAAGCTGGCAATGCACCTCAGGTTCAGCCAGCGAAACCGGCCACTCCACTGCCTCTTTCAACTCCCCGGGCCACGCCACCAGAGAGCTCGCACAGCGGTAGTGACGAGAGCAAGCTACCTGCCAGCTCCAGAGACTCTCACTCTCCCATAGACACTCCCTTGACATCGTGGGACGCGCAAGAATCCGCTACTCCACCCAAGGAGGAGGGCGACACTGGCAGTACGGACAGCTCCAATCCTCTGAAGATATTCCCTGACGAGTTGTCCAGCCCCATGTCTTACGGCCAAGCAGGATTCTGGTTTCTAAACGACTACCTTGTGAACAAAAAGGCGTTCAACATGGCAGTCATGTTGAAGCTCACCGGACAGATTCGCCTCAAACCATTGGAAGATGCCGTGCATCTTGTTGTAGATCGCCATGAAATTCTTCGAACCCGGTTTTTCTGGTCCGATGACGGTGATGATCGAACGCCTATGCAAGGAATAAACCCGCAATCGATGAAGCTAACGACGAAGCGAATCTCCAGTATATTAGAAGCAGAGACAGAGTTGCGACGTGTGCACGATGAGGATTGGGATCTGGGCAGTGGAGATGCAGTCAAAATCTCCTTGGTATCCTTGTCAGACCAAGTCCATTTCCTTTTGTTGGGAATGCATCACATCTATCTCGACGGGTACAGCTTCAGCGTCTTTTTCAAGGATCTCGAGGCTGCTTACATGGGAAGCAAATTACCCTCTCTACTTTCAGAGTCACAATACCGTTCATTCGCGACTCAACAGCGACAACTCTACGAAACTGGTGGGCTCGATCATTCGATTGAACACTATCGTCGAGTTCTGCCCAAGGATTTCAGCCCCATTGAGCTTCTCCCATTCGCCAAGTCACCAGCAAGACAACTTCCGAACGGTTACAGCCAACACGAAGCAAAGCTGGGCATCAAGCCCGAGCTTGCGACCAAAGTGCGACAGCTGGCACGCGCGAACCGTTCAACCTCGTTCCATGTTTATCTAGCTGCCTTGGAGCTTCTCTTGTTCCGCCTACTACCAAACACTGAGGACATCTTCATCGGTATTGCGGACGCAAATCGTGGCGACAAGAACTTCATGGGCAGTCTTGGCTTCTTTTTAAACCTTCTTCCGCTTCGCTTCCGCCGAAGCAAGCGAGGCAGCCGGTTGAGCTCAGTCATCCAAACGGCTCGTGATACAGTTTATGCTGCGTTACAGCACTCGCAGTTGCCGTTTGATGTACTCCTTAGGGAGTTGAATATCCCAAGGTCCGACAAACATACACCAATTTTCCAAGTCTTCATGGACTACAGACAAGTCGTCCAAGAGCGATCAACCTGGGGCGGTTGTAAGCTTAGTGACGAGAAGTGGATCAATGCTGGGACAGGATACGACATTGCACTTGAGGTGACTGAGAACACCAACACCGACACTCTGCTGAGTCTGAGACTTCAGGATGCCCTGTACTCGGAAGAAAGCACTCAGCTACTCCTTCGTTCATACTCGAGCATTCTCGACTTCATGGTTCAAGGTATTAACCGGGCTGTGGATCATGTCCCAGCGTGGTCAGAGCATGATATCCAAATCGCTCTGGATGCGGGAAAAGGTGAGATACGGACGTCCTAAGCTGACATCAACAAGAGAAACGTTTCTGACTTCATATTCAAGCACCCAGTTTTAAATCAAAGTGGCAATCTACCATCAGTCACCGTATTGACGAGATGATCCAAACGAACGATGCCAAGGTGGCACTGAAGGACGACAATGGACATGCTCTCACATACGGACAAATGGGAAGACGAGTCAATGCTATCGCTCAAGCACTTCTCAAAGCTGGGACAACCCAAGGGACTGTCGTTGGGGTGTTTCAAGAACCCTCACCTGACTGGATTTGCTCCCTGCTAGCCATCTTTCGAGCCGGTGCAGTCTATGTGCCCCTCGACCTGCGCAACTCTATTCCTCGTTTGACTAGCATCGTCACAGCTGCTCGACCCTCTATCATCATTACGGACGACACCACAGCCGACAAGGTCGAGCTCATTGGAGCAAAATACATCACCGAAATGCAGCTCTCTAACGTGGATTACTTGCCTGTTCAGGAACCCCGAGAAACGAATCAGGCAAAGCCTGGAGCTCTGGCTGTCACTCTCTTTACCAGTGGCTCTACTGGAGAACCAAAAGGCCTTATGATGACGCATGCAAACCTCCTGGCCTACGCTGAAGTGTCGAGTCAGACTTTTGCAAATCCAGATGAGAGTCTTGTAGTCCTGCAACAAAGCCCGTTCAGCTTCGACTTCTCGCTTGACCAGACTATGGCTGCCTTAACCAACGGCGGATGCCTCTACATTGTGCCAGCAAGCAAGAGAGGTGATCCAGACGAGATCAGCAAGATCATGGTCAAAGAGAGTGTAACTTACACTACCGCCACGCCTTCCGAGTACGATTTGTGGTTGCGGTACAGCACCGACACCCTACGCCAGTGTACTTCATGGAAGTACGCCTTTTCTGGAGGCGAGGCTATGAGCTTTAAGCTTGCCCGCGAGTTCGGGACCTTGAATCTAACTGATCTTCATGTTTTCAATGGCTATGGGCCAGCAGAGACAACAATTCTGTCCAATAGAGTCGACTTGAAGTACACGGATCCGGACCTTCCAGATCCATTACCGGCAGGGCTCATGTTGCCCGTCTTCTCAGCTTGCGTGGTCGATGACAACATGCGGCCAGTGCCCCTTGGTGTACAAGGAGAGATTGTCCTCGGTGGACCATGTGTCGTGTCCGGCTATCTCAACAATCCCGAGTCTACAAGGGAGAAGTTCCTGCCAGATACCTTTTTTGGTACTCCTACCAACGTGTATCGCAGTGGGGACCGTGGTCGACTTCGCGGTGACGGCATGTTATTCTGCGACGGCCGCCTCGAGGGGAGCACCATGATCAAGCTGCGAGGCTTCCGTGTGGAACTGGACGAAGTTGAGAAGGCAATCATCCGCCATTCCGCTGGTTCTCTCTCGCATGCCGTTGTTACTCTGCGAGGGAGCGAGGAAGGTCGTTACCTGGCGGCGCATGTTGTGTTTGCCACTGGATATTCAGAGACAGATCGAGAGGGGGTGATGAGATCTCTCCGCCAAACCCTTCCACTACCGCCATATATGCGACCATCTGTTTTCCAGACGCTTGCAGACATTCCGAGAACGCCTCACCTCAAGGTCGACAGAAAGGCGGTTCAAGAACTGCCTGTGAAGGTCACCGACTCACACATGCCTGGGACGCTCAGTATCGCAGAGCAGAGGCTGAGTGAGCTTTGGCGACGAGTGCTACCACTTGACCCTGGTCATCTCGTTCCTGAATCCGACTTTTTTCTCATCGGCGGCAATTCCATTCTCCTTGTGAAACTTCAGGCCACGTTAAGACAAACCTTCCTGACCACTCCCAAGCTCGTCACACTCATGGGGGTCAGCACACTTGGCGCCATGACTATTGTGCTTGAGAGCTGCAGCTCGGCCAAGTTTATTGACTGGGACGAGGAGACGAAGTTGTCACAGCAGCTTCAGCACATACCGCCTCTCCGTTCAGTTGCTAAGAACGAAGAGATTACGGTCTTGTTGACTGGTTCGGCGGGCTACCTTGGACGCCACCTCCTTGCAGAGCTAGCTGGAGATTCCAGAGTTGCACGAGTCCATTGTTTGCTCCGTTCCGTGAACCATGAAAAGCAGAATGGCCATCTCAATATCAAAATTAAGATGACTCAAAGCGACGTCTCGAAGCCTAGCCTAGGCCTTTCAGAGTTGACATATTCCCAAATTGCCGAGGAAACAGACGTCATCATCCACTGCGCCGCCAACCGGTCATTCTGGGACAGGTATGAGGTTCTACGGCCTGACAACGTCAACTCGGTGAAGGAGCTAGCAAAGTTATCTGTTTCTGCAGGCCGGGCGATTCCCTTGCACTTCTTGTCATCAGGTGCTGTGACAATGTTTGAGGGCGCCGAAACTACACCACCAAGAGATGGCGGTGACGGCTATGTGGCTACGAAATGGGCTTCGGAGGTCTTCCTTCGACGTGCTGCCACTGCAATCAACATGCCCGTCTACATTCACCGTCCTGTAGCGACTGCGGTACCATCTGATGATAAAGCCAGCAGGCTTTCAATCATTAGCGAACTCACCGGTATAGTCAATACACTTGGGGCTCGACCATGTTTTGACGGGGTCCGAGGCTCAGTGGACGTTGTTCCAGTTGACCGAATTGTCAAAGAGATTCATGACGTGGTCGTCAACTCCAGCATCAGCGAACCAAAGACCGGGACCGAGGAATATTACCATGTGTTGCGACACGAGGCAAGCCACAAAATGTTTGTGGAAGACTTCGCTGCCGTTTTGCGCTGTGACGGAGAGCTAGGCAAATTACCTAGCATCCCTATTTTGGAATGGTTTGGAAGGGCTAAGAAGACTGGTTTCAGTTATTTTATGGCGTCGCAAAATCTGATTATGGGTCTAGGTAAGGACGAGTTAGTTTCAAGGCGTTAGTGATAGCACATTTAGGTGTTTATACTGTAAATGTATCTTCCATTATTTCAAGGCCAGCTACTTCTAGCTTTAAGATCTCCACTATTAAAGCATATCGGGTTAAAACTACGCTAATACTAGTACTTGAATCCACCAGTCCGCGTTCTCAAGATCCCCTCAGGGTCAGCTTCCAACTGAAGAGCTTTAAACCTGGCGTAGTCCTTGTAGCTTCCAGTAACATTCTGATCTGCCATGGCATCGTTCATAAACAGAGGGAGATAAGGGCTCTTAGCGTCTCCGGCTTCCTCAAGCCACTCGGGAATCTTGCTCTCGATCCAATCGGTCAGCTTTGTGGAGAACTGGGGCACGATGTCATCTTGCGCCTTGTCTGTCCAACTGCACTGAAGCTCCAAGATGATGCGATCTGGGTCATTCTTGCCCAAGCCCATAGCGTTGCCGCCTCTTTCCTCGGTGTGTTTCCCGATGACGGATGTCAGGGGCTGGAAATCAACTGAGCATTGCGAGACCAGATTCAGGGGGTTCGAGAAGTAGCCCTTGGTGATTTCTTTCATTTTAGCCGAGATCTCAGCGTATACGCCGGGGTTGGCCGCAATGTACGGTAGGGTAATTGTCTAAGAGTGTCAGATGGAGTTCACAGCGGAGAGCGACAGTGGTTGGGAACACACCCTGAATGACTGTCTGGAGTTTAACAGCGAAACTCCGAACCCGTTTGCTTTCAACTAAATCGATTGTTAGTCGAGAACTAGCATTGTTCGCATTTCATCGAATAACTGACAAGTTGGGGATAAGTTTGTGTCTTGGTCGTGGAAACCAAAGGAGCAATCTTCAAGAATTTGGCCAATGGACCTGTTGTTGGCGGCTTCTGGCCATGGTAGAAATAAAAGATCCAGAAAGACCTCGAACTTCCGAGAGTGAACAGGTTGGTGACAATAATGGCGGCCTTCGTGTCCTTGTTGTTGTAAGGGGTGAATTCATGCAGGGCTTCAAAGATTTCATCGGCCTTGGACTCGTCGTAGATGCGGATACCACCCCAAATTTTGTTAACTGGATAGGCCTTGACGGTAAATTGTGTGACAATCCCTAAACTTGATCAGCTTATCCTTGTTGATGTATCATCGCCAAAAGGGAACTAACCAAACTGGCTACCGCTTCCTCTCATGGCAACGGCGAGGTCGGGTTGAGTTTCAGCATCAACTTGGACGATGGTACCATTTGCCGTGACTACTTCCCAGGCAACAACGTTCTGGAGTCGAGGTCAGTAAAATCCTCTCAAAGAAATCATCAACTTACATCGGCAGCCAAACCATACTGGGAGCTCAAGAAAGAGATGCCTCCTTGAAGAAGAAGCCCACCAACGCCAACGATACCTGAGCTCGGTTAATTCTGAAGGTGCTTTAAAGTTGTCTCCCTAACTCACCCAGCCGGCCACCGACTATAGCAACGCCTTCGGCATTCAGCGTGGAGATAACGTCGTTCCATTCTCCACCCGGCTTCACGTATGCAACGCCCCTGTCCCTGTCATACGTTGCTCCGGCAATTTTGTCAAGTGAGATCACGATCCCATCTCTGACTGTTGCATGTTCAGCGTTGGGATTGTGTCCGCCACTCTTTGCCGTGAAGTGGACGTCCGGGTACTTGTTCAAGATCTTGACTGCTGTTGAGACATTATGCGCAGACTCCGGAACAACCACGCAAGCAGACTTGATGTCGTGTAGCAGGGTAGACCAGTAGTCGGATGACTCTGACTGATAGTCAATGCTGATGGGGAAGAAGACAAGATCTGGCAAAGCTTTGGAGATTTCTTCGCAGGCCTTGCTAGTGGAGCTACTTGGAGCCGCCCAAGCAAGAATTGGAAGCAAAAAAGGGACCGGTAGTTTATAGAGCAACATTATGATAGTGTTCGTATATAGAGCCACGATCGAACCTGGATTCCCACAGGATGGACCTCTTTTTAAGAAGCTGGCTCGGGTGCTCGGGACGTCGAAAAACGGAACATCCCCAGGCTCTTTCTGATAATCTTTTACGTAACTACAGACGTATGCAAGACCCGCAGTCGAATCATATGTATCCGTGCTTTATCTTGATGGCAGCTTGCAGGGGATAGCGATTTTCCTCGGTGGTTTTGTACCCAGTTGGATGCTGTCAAATTGTAGAGCTGATAGATGCAACTGTTTGATGTATATGTTTTGTATTAATTAATCTTCCAATCTGTTCACAAGAGACTCATCGATCAGGACTGAGGTTTGCTCTATACTTAGTCTATAGATAGACCTTTTGCTGGTCTTAAGTACCAGCCTGTGAGGTCTTTGTGAATTCTCAACAATTTATATCCCTGCAACCTAAGATTCGAGTTCAAGCCCCCCCCCCTTTTGGTTCTCCACGATGGTGGATATACTAATATGCAAGTGTTTGCTGTTTCACGGCAGTTGGCCGTTAGGATGCAGAGGAATGGAGAGCATTCGTATTAAGGTCCCTTTATCACGTCCTGAGACTGGCGCCCGTTGATCGTCCCGACCGGCAAGTGGGCCCCTGATACTGATCCAGCTACCAATGAAGATGGATAGAAATAGTGAAGAAGTTGTTGGTTGTTGGTTTACGCTTCAGCTGCTTCCCAAATTCCATCGTCTGATTAATACTTGTCAGGTTAAAAACTGGATCCTGCATAATTGGCCCACACAGTGCCAAATTCCATTATTTGATTCCATGCTCTCTACGACTTTACGGCATTGGTGAAGTTACTAAATAGACCATTAGCTTATTACGAGTGTAGCATTAGATCAGATTCGACGGTCTCTATCGCCACTGAGGAAAAATACAGTCTGTACTATGGTTTTATTAGATCGCGTGACTTGTTTATACTGTCTGGTACGTCGGCGTGTTTACAAGGTTACGTTCTGTGGCCGGGCCGGATGCAATCACGCTGTAAATCCTTGACGATCTCAATCTTCTGCCAGGGGATCTGATTGGAGATCACCCTCAACTCATTTCACAGTGATCCTTTTGAAAACACGCTCTGCCGGCAAAGCGGCGGCCTCTCGACAAAGGGGAAGAAGAACTACCGCCCTACACAAGAAGCAGGCACAGAGTCTCAAATAACAAGTCAGGTGTGATGTGGTGGGACGCACCTAAATTAACCCGGTATTAAGTTGAACGCCGGTGGCAGGGTTCCGGTTTTCAACATATATAGAGTTTATTTAGAACAACGCATTCCTGCGGGCAATTTCCTCGCTGTATAACCCGAGGCTGAATCGTAAATGCTTCGATATCCGGTAATCGTGTATGCATCGGGTCATGGTGCTTGAAATGTGAAAAGACTGTGTTCTTTATTACTGCGGAAGCACTTTACCTTTGAGAGAATAACGCGCAATCTACACAGGCCCTCAGGACGAGCCTGAGAACTGACTTAGAGGATGCCGATAGAGACGCCAGATGATGAAAACCAGCCCTCTAAGTGAAAGTTCTCTTCGTCCTCGTAGGTGTAGATTATACTGTCCTCTCCTCAGATAAACGAAAACGGTCACCTCAACATAGAAACCAGCAACCACCCAGCAGGCCAGGGAGCCTACAAAGAGGATAGAATAGGGCAACTGCTGCATCAAATATTTGAAGACCAAGTCCGCACGCATCTTGGGAGTCGCGCATTAGAGCTTTCCCCCGCTTCTTGTTGTCGCAGTCCTGGCACGGGCTCCCTCTTTTAGAGTAGCTAAATTAGGAGAGAATGATAAGATAATCTGTGCGCTGCATATCCAGTGCCAGATTCGAGTAAAGACAGGAGATAACGACCGTGGTAACTGTTGTGCTAGTCGAGAGAGGCACTGTATACGCAGGAGGATGACCTTAAAGTTATTGTTCTGGCGCTCTTATAATTTAGTATTTCATGGTACACATGAAAGATCATCAAGAAACAAAACTGCATTCTCTGGCTTGGAAAGAAATAATCCGTCGTTGAACTCATCTATACAATAAATGCAAGACTTCAAAACACTTCCTACTCCAAAACAAGTTCTTTAGCATTCTTCTGAAACCTATTCATGGCTACGTGCTTCTCACCATACATCCTCATACATCCGTATTGCTGATAGGTTCCTTCTTCGTCGCTACTCGTTTTCTCAACACACAATCCCACGAGCCCATCGTCTTGTTCATCCCAAGATAAAAGGACAACTTCTACTAAAATGACATGTGTCACACCCTGGTCGTCAAAAGAGCATAGGGCTCGAGTGGAACTCAAATAAGCAACCCCAGGCTGATTATCCCGGCAACACCAGAAGTAATGCCCTTGTAAGCCATGGCCTCCACTACGGATGTACGCTTGGGCCCTATCTCTGCGGGATCGTACAACTTCAATCAATGGAGCTCTGATTCGTAGTTTCGAGCGACTTTGTATCGATGTCAGCTCTTCAGGGTGGGTATCAAAGGGTCCTGGATCAACATCGCTAATCAGGGAGCATTTGTCATTGCCCGGGACCACGCTTAGCATCCACTGATATCTCACTGAAGACCTGAGAGCATCTAGGTGCTGGCCGTCAGGCAGTCTACGTGATAGCAGTTATTGCTTTTGCGGTTGCGGCAAATCTCGTACTCTTCCGTTCCGCCGCAAAGCCACACAGCTCTTGCTTTCTTGATTTCAGCTGGTACAAGGTAGCCCAAACAGAAGGTGTATGATAAATAAGGTACTGTAGTCTGGGGGTAAATTAACATCAAGTTGGTCTTCTGGGAAGATTTTAAGACTATATGCTACTATTGAGAGTCAGCCCAACACATACGACCATACCCA
>JAAVUK010000815.1:0-31470 GCA_014899095.1 Fusarium buxicola
TATTAATTGCTGATGTTTAGTGCGAGTTATAGTAGAAGGTTAAAAATAACGCGTCTGCGAAAATGCCGCGGTTAGGTGGGGTCACGGTTAGGTGGGGGATGACACTAGACTATATTACCTAACCTCGCTGACCCCTGCGGCCTGTACCATCTCTCCACCTTCAACCCATCTCCGCTTCAGTCGAGCCGGCTCCTGTCCATAGTCCATCGGAGCCTTAGCCTCGACAGGTCGTTTCCAGCCTATTCAGACCAAACGGGTACGTGTCATTCAAACCCGTATTGCTCTCATCCGTTCTTAGCTTCCCGGGCCGACACGCCAGCTGACCCGCTCACCCTCATCAAAGCGACTTCAAAGCTTTACCTACCTATCCCAAGCATAGTCCTGATGTTGGGGTGACCTATCACCTCACTTACAATGTTAATACTCCTAGGGCGCGATGACTTCGCTTCCCTCGTATCAAGATGCCGTATACCCTGATTGGCTCCGCCTAGTGGCCCGATACATCTGGGCCGGCGACTATCCAGCCTTGTGCCGTGTCAACCGGCGATTTTGGATGACATTTGCCCCTCGCCTATGGAGTAATATTCTGCGCTTAGATAGACCTATCGGCCTAGATTCCGATAATGGTACGTTTCTTGCTTGTCTAAGCTTATGAGCTGGCTGTTCCTAAGCCTGCGAGCCCACTCCTCCAAGTCCAAGTTTTCGATCCAGCACTTCCTATACCCCGTAAAGCCTGACTCAGTCGCTGATGTTTCCAGACCTAGGATGGCTGTTCGCCTCCGTCTTCAGTCATCTCCGGCGGACAAGGCCGGAAACGAGAGACCTCGTTCGGATCTTTGATGCCCGGTTCACCAAGGGCACCTATTCACTCAGCATGGAAACCAACCTGAATCACAGCCTTAGAGAGGCGATCAAGGCATTACCCAACTTATCATTCATTCTGATTGATGGCCACGAGGACCTGAACCCTGCTGAATTTCTGTCTGAGGCCGGCCGACGCGTCCTCCTGCTAAGCATGGCCAACTGTCCAACACCCCTACCTAGCAAGTTGGTCACTTGCCTGCGTGGGCTAGTGTACCTCGATATCTCGGGCATCCCTGGTTCCGTGAGGTCGGTCATTCGCCGAGACTTGCTACCGGAGTTACGGGTTCTCAAGGTGCGAAACAAGGAGGTTGACGACGTCACACTGGAAGGCTTAGTTGCTCAATTTGAGACTCATTTGTGGAGTCTAGATGTTAGCAGTAACAAGCTAACGGATCACGCACCCGAGTCTTTGGGTGCCCAGAGTTTGTGGCCAGGTGACCTACGTTCCGAGAGGAACTTTGATGTTGAGGGTAAGCTGGAATTCGGAAGGGCATCCCGGGACTGTGGTACCTGGATCCGCGTGATCGAGTCTCCGTGGAGCGGTTCCTTTAGTCACCCATATCGTCACCATATCGATGCGCCATCCTACGACCCTCACGATGCTTTGCCATACGAAAATGAACACAAAAGGTTAGACGGCAAAGGCCCCATCAAGTCGGACTCGGCAGATGGGGTTTGCCGGGGCCTCCGAGGTGAGGATCCCTATTTCCCATCGGCATGTTTTCAGACTTCACAGGGCCTGACCCATCTGAACCTATCCGACAACCAAATCTCGTCACTTGGGATCACGAAGTTGCTGGCACTTGGTCGCGGACATCTACAGCAGTTTAGCTGTGACTCCATGCCACTAATACCACCATCCAAGGCGACTTTAAAAGTCTGGCCAAGGACAGCCAAGTTGTATGGCTTCTTTGCTACGCATACGCTGCGACCCGTCTTCTCATCGAATTTGCGTGTCGTGAGGCTTCATCACTCGCTCGTTACTCAGATCCCCACGTTGGAGATTGATAGTCTCTCAACGATGGCTCGGCTGTATATCGCTGAGACGTCCATCTTGCCGCGGTCTGAGAGAGCCTTTCCCCAGGCTTTCGTCCCAGACATGAACCCGCGTATGACGTCGCTGACCCTGACACGTATCCCACGACGGTCTCGTGGTCCGCTGATTAATAAATTAATTAAGTTTCTAAAGCTGCTATCGACTCAGGAACGCATGATTTTTGAAGCGTCGTGGCGGCGGGGTCCCGGCACATTGGCTGGTCTCAGATATTTACGACTTGAGTTTGAGCCTGACCCGTTCGAAGAAGGCTTCTCCATGGCAGAAGACCTTGATGCTGGGGAATTGATGAACTCGGGAGAGAAGGGGTTCAGCTTCTTCGATGCCGACGCACAAAGACCATACCCGAAACCCGTCGTTGTAATGCCTAGCACCCGCCGGACCCCAAACTCCAGCATGCCTCTTCGGCCTGAGGACGTATCGGCCCGACATGAGCCCGATTACTTGAGTGTAGACATCACACTCGACGGACAATCTTCCCAGGTGCAGGTATGGATTGGCCCTAAGGTGAGTGGCAACCCCGTGATCAACGAGTATCGGAGGTTGGTGTTGGAGCATCATGTACGCGACCACATTGGGCCGGCGACACCTGCGCAGGGACTCGCTGGGATACCTTCTTCGGCTCTAGTCTGTCACGCGGCGTGGTGTATGGCGATAATGCCTCCGAATATTGAAGCACCGGTGCGGGCCGAGCTCGAAGCGATGAAGGATGTCCTGCTTGAGCTGAAAAGGTTTCGGCTTGACGGGAGGGCCAAATATCTTAGGCTACAGAAAGAGCTTGGGAGCAGCCGAGCACCTCCCGGTTCACCTCATGGATTCTGGTTGGGAAAGCTCGAGGTGTCAACGCAAGAGGCGATGCCGCGAAGTAGACTTGAACAATATTGGCGATGAAAGGATGCTGGCGATGGTCATTCTCCATCTCAGCCATCCAAAGTTCGAGCACAGCATCTTGGGTTTAGGGAAGTCGCATTGACATCGGTTTGGCATTGATAGCCTCATTTAGGAACACAATGTAATATTACATGACAACATACGTTCACCAGTCGTTCGTACTCATTTCTTACCAGAAACGTTTCGTGTCTCCCCACCAGCTATGATTTGAGAAGGTAGTGAGTCTGGTCCACGGCTTCGAGATATAGGCTTGGTTCACGGGCATGAAGTGTCGCCTGTTGACAAGTTTATACAAGCGTGCTGGTGTCAAGATGTCAGTGTTCTTTATGACGGGTTTCCTCGGCTCTGTGTGATGCTGAGCTATATCTAGCTTTGCCACTTTCAAAAGTTGTCAGACTTATTGAGTTCCGGTACAAGATAATTGACTGCCAACAGCACGATGGCTCCCAAGCCCTTGTGCTAGGGCCGAGCCGACGATTGTTTCTTGGTACCTGGAGCCATTTCAACAACTCAATATCTGAGAACGGAGAATGTCAAGTCAGCTATCTTGGCGGTTCATGCCCTGAGGATCTCAAGGTAGACTTGGAGATCTGAAGAAGGGCAGCCTGTCTATCAGTAACTTATCAGTGTGCATAGCATGTAACCGTCTCTTTACGGGAACATGGAAGCTCCTCCAAGCTGGTGAAAGCGGTTCATGTAGTGTACACTTTCCACCACGTCTTTGGCGTTTCCTGCCGCTCTGTAGCCAGTCTTCGCTTACATGGCCAGAAACAATAGCGAAGCTCGACTTGTGCGATGTCGAGGGGAATGCTGGGACAAGATGGCTACGATATGGATCATGCCGTTATCTTCGGTCCAATTTCGTCCTTACCTTCACCCCTTTTGCCTCTTCATGCTTGCTCTCGCGTTCAAGATCTCGACCAAATGGGGCGTCAAGCCAGCTGTTGAGCATTTAGCTTAGTTATCTAGCTGATGAGATGGGACATGTCAAAGCGCAACACGACCGAGAAACATTGCTGTCTCGATAAAGAGCTCTCCATTCTTACAAATGTTGACGTTACAAGCATCTTGTGTCCTTTTACAGCCTCACTCATAGCCATATTCATTCCATCTCTCCGGGTCCATTTCTCCCAGACTCAAGCCAGACCCACGATGCTATCAAATACCAGCCACGATACACAACTTCTCTTTTCTCTCTCACATTCCAGGAACAGGAAGACCAAAGCCATGCTGAGGAGTCTCACTCCGTATCATATGTTGAGATACAGGGTCTCAAGACAATGGACTCGCCTATGCCACGCGTTCGTGCCGCAACGCCTCAGCCGGTGGCTCTGACATGGGTCTGGCGTTTGGCACTGGTTTTCAAATACGCACAAAGTGCCCTGCATCGTCCAGCCTGCGGCCACCAGGGTCTGGAATGTCAGCAGAGTGGACTTGGCGAACTTGGCTGCATCTCCTCTGTTTCTTACCGACCACAGGGAGGCGCCGAGTCAGTTGAGTCTGACAGTTCATGGCTATGTGAGGCGGTATGTCTTGGATGTCTTGGAGCACAGCGCGGCCCAGACGCGTTCGACAAGGTCGGGCGCTCTTGGCTGAACTGTTGAAGTACTGACAAGTCTGGCTTTGCCACAGGTCGAGAAGCCTGTAGGTTCGGTGCAGAGTCGCAGACAAGCTTGCATCTCTCAACTGAGACCTTCTGCAGACGATGTGACGGCGGCACTGGGGCTTACATGACCCCTGCTTGTCGCGAGGAACAGCTAACCCACGATAGTCAATGCTTCCGACCAGATGACGCATCCATACACATGGGTTCATCTCAGTGCTAGAGCAGTGACCTGAGCTGTTGGCTGAACATGTCCACTGCGAGCATTGTTCGAACAGTCGACACGACATGCCGCTACGGACTTGTTAATGCGGGGCGGCATGTCTTGGATGTCTTGGAGCACAGTCTGGACCACTCGGTCGGATCCAGCACCCGTCTACTATAAGACAAACCGTCAATATCAAGATATTTGCTGCAGGAAAATATGTAACTTGGTAGGCCAAAAAGAAACAGTTGCTCCCCTGGACTTGTCCCAAGTTCTGCACTGTCAGATACTGCGTGTGGCGCGAGTCGTACGGTCCCATGAGCTCGTTATCAACTCTGATGAGCGTTATCAACTCTCATGATGCCCAAAACTGCCCACGACCGTCGCAGAATCAGGGGACAACCAGATAATATATATACGACGCAGAAACACCAAGAAACAAAATGGCCCATCTCACCCATTCCATCGCACGATACCGTCCCATCCATCACCGCAATGGGTCCCCGGTCATGCCATTTCCGCTCCAATCCTTCCTCCGTGTGGGGCTGTCCTCGCCGGCCGCTGATCCCGGCCGAGCCTCGTCGGCGACGGCTCCGAATGGAGCGAAAATCCACCGGGCGCCCGGGGTTGTCTTCTGTGTATAGCGAGATAATAAACCACTTCCAACGTCATCTGGGCAGATAGCCTATAGGCGGCGCAGTAAGGGGCCGCAAGGCGTGTGTATTCCACGAGAGGAGGACGTAGGTGATCAAGGCCGGAAAGCGGCATTCATTGTAAAGATTCGCAACAAAACATTCACCTTGGTATATTCATTTTCTTTGCTTGTTTCCTCGCGCTCATTCATTTGTTCCTTGTCATTCTCTTCAACAGTCACTCTCTTCCACCCAAATAATATCAGCTATGAAGTCCACCATCGTTGCAGCAGCTCTAGCCGGCCTAGCCGCTGCTTCTCCTATCCAACTCCTCGCGCGCGGCCGATTCTGCGGACAGTGGGACTCGGAGAAGGCGGGCACGTACACCATCTACAACAACCTCTGGGGCAAGGGCAACGCCAACTCAGGAGAGCAGTGCACCACCAACAAAGGCGAGCAGAGCGACGGCAGCATCGCCTGGTCTGCCGAGTGGTCGTGGACCGGTGGCAAGGGCCAGGTCAAGTCGTATCCCAACGCTGTCGTCGAAATCGACAAGAAGTCGCTCGCCGAGGTGTCCAGTATCCCCACGGCCTGGGACTGGACCTATACTGGCGACAACATCATCACCAACGTCGCCTACGACCTCTTCACCGGTTCTTCCGCTGACAGTTCCCACGAGTACGAGTTCATGATCTGGCTTGGAGCTCTCGGCGGTGCTGGGCCCATCTCCAGCACTGGCTCCCCTATCGCCACGGTCGAGCTCGCCGGCAGCTCGTGGAGCCTGTACCAGGGCAAGAACAATCAGATGACCGTCTTCAGCTTCCTTGCGGAATCGACTGTCAACAACTTCTGCGGTGATCTCGCCGACTTCACTGACTACCTCGTTGAGAACCATGGTGTCAGCGGCTCCCAGATCCTCCAAAGTGTCGGGGCTGGCACTGAGCCCTTCGAGGGCAGTAAAGCTGTCTTCACCACCAACAACTATCACGCCGAGGTTGCCTACTAGATTGACTGAGCCAGGTCAAGTTCTCATGCATATGTGCGCCCGGTGGAGATGTGTGGACGGAAGTGAATCTCTTGGGTATCAATTCTAGTGTATATACTTGAACAACGAAGTGGTAACTGTACATACTGGCTTCGATAGCCGCCACCAACTGAACTTTACTCCGTGTTGGACTCCCAACTGAGCGAAACGATTCTTCCGCTTCTGTATTGTAAAAGACTTACCACGCTTCAGATGTACAACGTCGGCGCCTGGCGGGCAAGAAACAACGCAACTTGATCATGAATGACCAGGTCATGCCCACCCCATCTTATATCGCTCATTCAGCTTCTGAAACTGTCTAGAGGTCTTCTGCTTTCCCCAAAATAACAGAATAAACCTGGTCGGGGGAAACAATGCGACTCGGAGACGCGACACTGGTGGCTTTACTGTATCAGTTGATGCTGCCATGCCTATCAATCACGCTTGACAATGAGCATACACCGCATCTTGGAATCTCACAAACTGCTGTCGTTGGCCTTCTCGTTGACTCTCAAGTTGGTCTCTAATGCGATAATCTGGGACGATAGAGTATTGGACTGAACTGTGATGTTTCGCATATTAAGAAGTAGGGTCAAATAGCAATACAGAGGCTGCCAGACCGATTGAGCGATACATTTGCAAATTCAAGAACCGAAAACGCCAGATGGGACCCATTCTCATTCTAGCCGCGGTTCTTCGATTCTCACAGCCATAGCAGCGCCAAGAAAGTAACGATAATTGTGCCCCATATCTGACAAGACTATCATAACAGCCACTGGGTTGGTACTGAAGGATGCATAGAGCACCTCGTGTGCTAATAACTGTAGTCAAGTACAAAGCTAAACCCTTTTACAGTCTTAGTCGCATATTATTCACAGACGAAGGAATGTATTATGAGACCTCCATGATCTGCAAGACTTGGTATTTTGAGACGACCATGTTTCGTGCCGTTCTCGTGCCGGCTTCCTGACTCGAAGTAATCAGCCTGTGCAATAAGTCCTTCAATGATACAAAAGAGACGCAGAGCCTTCTTCAATAGAATTTACCCACTTATTGCGGCTTTCCGTGTATACATGTATCCTCAAAGCTGTCCTGTTCGTAGGCCAACAGCCAATAGGCCTCAGTAACCGCCGAGAGCATTGAGACAAGGCGAAACCCCCGCCCACGGTCATGGCTTAGTTATTATAGATCAGAATAGAATAGTTTTCAATTACCTGTAGTACAGGCACAGCCTTGCCACCTCATCACGTCCGGTTCGGAGCAATCGCCGAGTGTTCTAAGCGAACCCTTCGGAGTCCTCCGCGAGCACAATGATCTCTCGTGAGTACATACACCGACATAAGATATTCAATCCGTTGGAAGCATAGTATTTAATCTCACCTTGAGCCCGCTGCTGAGCCGTTCAAACTCTAGCCGGTGCCAACATGCGTCCGAGGATGAGCCAGATCAAGGGTATTACACCATTAACAGGATTCCCACTACGATGAAGGCTTCCCAGTGCTAAGGCTAGATAATGGAAGGGGCTCGACTTTTGTCTTGCAGATTGGTGTACACATCTTGATGGTATTCTACCCGTTTACAGCATCCTGACAATCACCACACAGCTTATTTGACGGCGGGCAATTGCAGGCACTTCGGACGCCAGGTTGCGGATTCGGGTAGACGAGGATAGCCTGGCCTTACTGTGTGCAGACCAAGCGGCGCACCCCGACAAAGGTCAAGGGTGGATATGTCTTTGTGCGGGGGAAAATGGCCAGTTGAGGCCATACTTTGGCTCGTGTTTGTTAGGTCGGGGATCCGGAGGTTTGGGCAAAGAGAGATGAGATCTGCACTGTAACCCCCAATACCAGTCTACATTGTTAGACAGAACAGTCTATGTTGTTAGATAAAACAGTCTATGTTGTTAGACAGAAAACATCGAGACTAGATGAAGGAATGAGAATCTACAAGCCTCAAGCTGAGGGTCTCGCCCCTTGAACTCAACGGCGTAAGCGATGGTGCAATACGCATGCACAGCACAGGAGTCCGAGGTTGATGCCTGCTGCAGAGGTTTTTGTTGCCATCCTTCATTCTGAACTGTACTGTACTTGCCGTTGTTAGCTCAGGCTTTCATCTGCATTGTACCCCATGTCCGGCCTGTACCCCATGTCCGGCCATGAAGCCTCCTGGAGTATCACCTCCGCAACACAGTCTTTCTGGAATTTCACGTCAAAGAGACAACAGGAGCGAAAGCAGAATGTTCGGGGAACGTCCCTGATATACACGACATTTTGCCTGCTGTGCGTAGAATCTACATTGGCCAATTCTAACTGGCCGATAATAAAAAAGAAACTCAATATCCTTTCCCCAGAGGTCAAGATTCTGACAAGAAACCACCCAATCCAATCGTTGACTGGAGCAACGCCTTCACCAACGCCACAAGGATACAAGCCCATAGCAAGGGCCTGCCTTCAACTTGTTCCCTTTTCCTCCCGTATTAATGTACCCGCCTAAGCTTGGCGAGCCTTCTCGCTATGGCCCTTGATGACAGTGGACAGGTCGCCGACAGGGATCTGAATGGGGAAGTCGACGATGGCGAAGAGGACAGCAATGAGGATGTACCAGCCAGCCATGCAGGTAACGAAGCCAAAGGCGCCACCAGCCTATGTCAGAAGTTAGAGGTGTTGATAACCCCAAAACAAAGGAGTGGATACGTACAGTAGTCAGCTTCTTTGCCAGGAGAGCGTTGCCAGTGATATCGGAAGCCAGGGCCCAAAAGGCAGCCGTGAGCAGGAAGAAGCAAAACATCAAGCTGAAGAAGATGACGACAAAGACGAGGTTGGTTCGGAGCGAGCAGATGAGGAAGACAAAGGTCAGGACACCCATGAACAACAACCAGAAGCCTGCGGGCTTGTTAGCGGGTGACTCGACCAGCGTCAGTTTGATTTCTGCAGTGACATACCAAGACTGGCGTTGAAGCCCTGGGTGGCCAGGCCCTCAGCAGGAGATTTCGCGTCGACCGGGGCATACGAGGCATAGGCTGCGAAGGCAGGGATGAGGGTACCGCCGTATGAAAACCAGAAACCACCGAAGGAGCAGAAGACGGTGGCGGGGAAGCTGTTTCCGAGAACCCATTCGAGAATACCACCGATGATCATAAGAAGGCCGCCCATGAACATGTAAACACCGCTAAGGACAGCAAGTTAGTATGTGTAATGTAAAGGGTCGTCAACTTGTGGGCGTGAAACGTACTTGGAGGCAGCACCGCTACCGCCGGCGCCTCGCCAGCCCATCAGATCGCAGGTCAGAGGAGTGAAAGCGAGGAGGAAGCCAACCAGGGCGCTGTTGGATATATGTTAGTGATTGAATCCTTGATATATGGGTCTTCTCTGGTGAGAGACGGTTGGAAACGGCGTACATAGGAGTCGGGTTGCCAAAGGTCTGTCGAAGATTTCCCTTGACTTCGTTCATGGGCGAGAGGTAGAGCTTCTCGAAAAGCTCAGGGCTCATCTGGACACTGGCCGCAGAACGGAACTGCTTGAGGGTGTCCAGGCGCTGGGCCTCGGGGTCGTAGTTGCCGTTCATCCCATTGTGCTTCTCGTGAAGCTGCTCGGTGTGCTCGGTGGTAGCGGCCATGGTGATGGTATCCAGGGTGAGATTTTGCTGTCGTGTCGAGAGTGTTGGAGGAAAGGAGGAAACGCGGGCAAGGGCAGGTCTCAGGATAGAATCAATCGACTTGTCCAACGAGGATGGGTATCTGGTGTGCAAGAGCCAATTCGAGAATCAACAAGACACGGACAAGGCCAGACTTATATCAGGCCATTGGTATTGGCAATGTCAAGCAAGGTCCCCCAGATTGGCACGAAAAGAGGCGCCACCCTTTGATCCGGCCCCATGCAGCGTTTTTCCTTCTGCTGGCTCTCCCCAGTTCATCGTAGCCAGGCCAGATCTCCACCACTAGGGGAAGAGGAGAAGAGAGTCTGAGGGACGATCGTCCCAGCGCCGCCTGTCCGTCGGAGGCGTGCCTTGGTCTTCTTGGCGCCGCTCCATGCGCAACGAGTCAAGCACTATGGACAGCATGTGCCGGCCTGAATCCAGTGTCTGGGGGCAACTAGACAGGGGGGTTACTACGCAGAGAACAGGCTCAGTTCCATTCGAACATGGAAAACAAAGTGTGGCCCACTGGAACTGACTCTCTGACCGGGTTGGCCAGTCCACGCATAGCCCCTAGCCTCAACTCCCCCAGCGTGCGTTGCGGGGGACGAACCTAGTCAAAGTTGGAGTCCCCAGATCCCCACACGATCCCTTCGCCCGACGAGGATTCGACGAAAGGGGAACCCAGCCGCCCTAACTTGGGCCCCAGATTCAGATCGAC
The DNA here is from genome assembly GCA_014899095.1 of Fusarium buxicola. Classification (NCBI taxonomy): domain Eukaryota; kingdom Fungi; phylum Ascomycota; class Sordariomycetes; order Hypocreales; family Nectriaceae; genus Fusarium; species Fusarium buxicola. Next base: position 10,628 of record JAAVUK010000815.1, read on the forward strand.
CTTGATGCTCACCGTTGTTCTACTGTATGTGCGGAGAGGTACGACGTTACTGTAACTCTAGTCTACGGATGGCGCCCCAGAAATATGCCTTCTTGTTGGGGATCTTTGGGGGCTGATGGCGTCGACGGACTCCATCCTCCGGCCAGCCGAGTCTGGTAGAGCGACGCTGGAGTTGCACTCGATGCAGTAATGTAGCTCTGGCGTGAGGGGAGCCTGGATGACAGGAAAGGCCCATCTGGGGAAGAGGGGATCCCCAGAGAACATCGGAGCCCCGGGTCAGTGCTAAATCCCCAGACTCCGGTATGTACGTGGACATGGTGTTCCGAGAAGCTCAAGGTTGTGCCGTGGTTGGCTCTCAAACGTGGTTTACCAGAAGCAAGGCTTCGGATCCGCTCCTTTTCGGTGGATATACCATGTGCCATGCACATATGTAGAGGCTTCGAAGCAAAGGAAGATGTGCGTTGATGGGCCGATCATGATGCGTGCCAGTTGCAGATTGATACGAGACGCAATGTAGACAGTAACACCTACACAGGTTTCTTGAGCGTATTCGCAATTAAAGAGATACATACATGGCTCAACAAGCCATGGACCTTCTCCAAATCTCGACGGGCCGATACAGCACATTCCGTCTTGTTGCTCCAAAGCCTCCAGGTCTATTCAGAACTGTTCCTATAGAACTGTTCCTAAAGCCAAGCTTCTGTCTTCCTTTGTGGGAACCGTGACTTCACAGCCTGGTCTGACGATCAATCACCTTTAATACCTAATTACCATCTCTCTCCCTTTCCCCATGCCCCATATTCTTCTCTTTACCCCTGCAACGCTTAATGCACCAAGTGAGATGAGGGGAAGATGGTGACTGCGGCTCCGAGGCACAAGCAACCGCCCAACGCTAGTATCCGCCAAAACGCGGCTCCGCCTTTTAGCGCTGCAGCAAGGGAATCCAATAAGACGGCGACTCGGTACAGTGAAAGTGAAACAGGGCTTAAGGAGGGCGGGATAATAAAATACCGAATATGGAACTAAAGGGTAGAGTACCTATGGTTGAACTCACGCCGTCATTGACAACAACTGGCCCACAAGTTATCGAGACGACATTCTCCTTCAACACAGACTCGATCATGGCGATGGACTATGAAATCTCAATTCCAGGTCCTCATCGTAATGGAAGCTCCCAATGGCTTTTCTTTACAACAATAGCTCAAGGTCCTTGAAGAATCATCGGAAATTGGCTTGTTCCGTTCCAGACAATTGCTGTTTCTAGACATGACTTACACGTCGATGTTGTCATCATGAGTAGACAGTCCGTCATGACTTTATCAACGACGTCACGGACGCCATGTGGCAGAGACAGTAGAAAACCAACAGAATAGGTTGAACAATTCGAATATTTACAGTTCCAATACTCTCTTTATCAATTTCCCAGACCTAATCTCTAATAACCCAATCCATTCGACAAACTACCGTACGTCGAAAATCGCAGCTATGAAACAAGTAATGGGAGCCAGCCAGCAGCGATCTGCTACCATTCCCATCGTCTCAGGAGTAGCAGCCCTCGGTGCTGGCGTCTACTACGCCTTCAAAAAGAACCCCGAGGGTAGCCCGGAGCAAGGTCGCAGAGACCGCGCCGACGCCAAGAAGAATGAGGGCCTCGGCGGAGCAGGCATTGGGGGGAACGCCGTGACTGGGGGCCACGAGCTCAGCCACGCCAACTCAGAACGCAAAGAGGGCACCACAGCGCCCCTGGAGAAGCTCCCCAGCGGCGGAGTCGGCGGCGGCGTCGGTGCCGGAGGTTCCAACGTCCGCTCCTCCATCGAGATGTCAGCAAAGGACCGCGGGGGGGCATCCGGCACCGCGACTGGTAGCAGCGTCATGGGCGGTCTGTTCGGAACTGGAGGTTCCTCGTCGGGGACGGGGACGGACAAGGAGGCCAAGGATACTCGTGTGGCGAGCAATTACGACGGCACGCCGACCAAGAAGGATGCGACACACCATGAACAACATCAACCGCGGGTGTCCAAGACTGGCAACAATAACAGCCAAGGGGAAGATCAGAGCAGTAACCAGAGCAGTGGACAGGGTATTTCTCAGAAATTACAGGGCGCGTTCGGCCAAGGAGGACAGAATGTTGCTGAGCCGGGCGAGCACAACCAAGGATTCCGCAACACCAAGATTGCGAGCAACCACACAGAGACCGCAACCAAGAAGGCAGCGTAAGGGCCCAGAGACCTGGATGCCTTGTAACAAGTATTAAAGCAGGAGTTTGTATAAATTGAAGAGAGCCACTTGTTCAAGGATGCCGAAATTGGATTCTCCAGCGAACCAACACCAGCGTCCCAACATGAGCTCTCTCCAGCTTATTTGTTTGGCCTTGTTTGCATGCCGTCCGCTTACGACGGTCTAAGTGACGGAGATCAATTTCCATTTGAGCGCCATGATGGGTTAGACTCGACGAATGCAGTCGTTGAGCTGACAGATATCCTCCTAGCTTCCATCGTGATGTTACATTCCTAGGGTGCTCGTAGATCCGAGACCTCAATACAAGAAGAGATTTGAGATCAGAGATGATAGAATATAATGAATTGAATGCATGGGTCAGTTGTGTGCAAGCCACTCGACTTTTCCAGTCATGTACCCCGTATAGTGAGCACCTCTCCATGTTTCCGGACAGTACCCCGGACTCCAAGTCCCGTTGTCCGCGATGCAGAGTAGTAGTGTACATGTAGATCTCGCATTCGGTCCCCCGGATTTCCTGAATGGAACTCCTGCTGGCCGGTCTCGACCAGTTTATGTGCTTCTCTATCAGACTTCCCATGAGCGGGATCCGCATTTTGTGAACCACCATCTCCCCGGGTACTTCTGTTCCACGCTCTGTGGGTATGTCCAGAATACCAAGAAAGCGATGACTTTGTAAAGAGCCCGGCGAGCGCGCGGCTGGTTTGGCCGGTAGCGACGCCAGAGCTTGTACTCGGACACAAGGATGATGTTACCAAGCACGTTGACGAGACGAAACATGCTACTCCTGTTGGTATAAAGTTTTCAGGGAATGTTTCCAGACTTACATGTTACAGGCAATAAAGGACATGGTTGCAATGTCAGCTTTTGAGGGCCTCGCTGGCGCTTCTCGAGTGTCCTGAATAATAGCATACAAGGGAGGTACCCAAAGAACTAGAATGCCGAGTTCTAGGATCAAAGCCCAGTGGTAAGTTCTCAACTCTGAGCTCCTAACCATAGTCAGGCAGAAGGCCCAGGTTCCCATGATGAAGTTGGCCTGTTCCAGTCAGCACCTCACCTCGCCCCTCCAAAGCAGAAGTCGACTTACAACCGTGGGCGCAAGAACCATATTGTCCCTCTTGAAGAAGCTCCAACACAGCGCCGCCCCAATGATTGCAACGAAGCCTTGGGCCCATCCAACCAAAAAATAGTAGAACAGTATCTTGTGAAACCTCTTGTAGCACATGAGATGGAACTCGGGCTCGTTCCACGCTGAGTCAGTTGTGATGGGATAGCCACAATAACGACACACCCAGACAGGCGCCCAAGTGCCCAAGGTGTACTTGCGACCGACTGTGAAGCCCCCTCTTGAGGCGACGCAGTCGAGACATTCGTTGGCGAACGGATACCTCGCATCCGACTCATCGGCGCGCACGAGGTGTCCTCTCAGGGGGTCGTAGCAGAGGCAGCGATAGCAGGTTGACAGAATCTCAAACTTGAGGCCTGGAAACAGCTGGCGAATGATGGGTTTGCTAATTTCCCTGCGCAGAACTCGACATGTCCGCCGCAAGGACTCGATCTGCCCAAACGTGAGGTAGCGCAGAATCATGAACTGGAGCTCTGGTGGAAGGCGAAGCACGCGGCTGAGTATGTCGATGTTGGCAGTGCGTGGTTCTGATGGCGTCGGCTGGAGGTTATATCGAGTTGCACTCTCCTTCACTGCATCCTTGTTCTTGGATGCTGTCGTCGTCGATTCTGTCGTGGGGGTAGCCTCGTCATCGGTGCGCGCCGCCTCGCTACACAGTTGCTGTCGTACCCGATCAATTGTCCTAAGGGATGCCATTCTCGCCAACTCTATGCCACGGTGATTGTCCATGATGGAGCTTGGCCTTTGCGTCGCTCGAGATTAGAGACTGTTATGTCCAACACGCACGTGGAATATGTTCCCCTAGTCCCTGCGCGCAATCATCTTCAGCGCAGGTTCAATGATTCCAGCTTGACTGCGGAATATATACAAGAATGGATAAATTCGTGGGAATTCAGGCACAGTCAGACGACACGACGTGCTTACAGCCGCATCCATGAACGCTTATCGCCAGCCTGACTTGCCAAGAAGCGTATGCAACTCGAGCTGAGAGTGAGGATTCCCGCTTGGAGAATTGGGTCAAGGATGTTTTTCAGAGTCTTGACTGGTCGAATTCGCACATCTCTCAGGGTGTTTTTGCGCTGTTACTGATGACGATGATGACGATGATGAATTAATTAACTAACGTCCGTAGGCCTTTAGGTTTCGGCGCTGCTGACTGGCGTCATCGCGGACATGTAGGGTAAATGAGGCGTAGCTGAGTGTCAATTGAGTTCCTGCACACTCAGTGCCCTGGATGATAGGGACACAACTATTTCCAGGGACTGAACTCGTCTACTTGACGTCAAAACTCCCAACAGAGAGGCCAACACTGGAATTGACACAGGAGAGGCATCATGCCTAGCCTCGAAATTGCATCTTCATGCCTCGACCAACCTTACTGTTCAATATCAAGAAGGGTTAGGCTTTCAATGAAAAGCTTGATTCAAGAAGAACCGCAGGCCTGAAGTATGAGGTGAATTGAAGTGATGCAACGCATGCACATCAAAATGCAAACTACAGTAGGCGGGATTTTGTTGATAGACTAACAACGCAACTCTTGACGTTCAGGCGTACTATACTCCTTGTGTGTCTAATCTCAACTTCACCAACCCTTCTCGAATCATCGCATTGCAAGCGTCATCTGCCGGCCACCCCTTCTGCCACGTCCAACACCGTTAAAACCTCCTCCAGAGCTGGCATCCATCGTCCTAGCCAGGTTGTTGAGCTCCTTCAAAAGACAACACGCCGCCACCACGCGGAAACTCTGCAGCTCTCCAGTGCCATGATACACGGGGGGTGCGTTTTCTTTCTTGATGCATGCGACAGACACACACGCCCAGCAGAGTTCAACAACCTCTTCCCTCCACCGATTCGGTGCGGCAGACGTCTCAGTTGCCGTGCTGAGCGTTTCGGCACCGTCGCTCACGCCGCTGTCGCGGATTAGCTTGACAATCCACGCCATGATGCGATCAATCTCTTCCTTGAGCTTGATGGACGAGTCGCGCTGGCGTCTAGTTTGACCGCCCCTCTTGTTCAGGATGAAGCCACAAAAGACTTCAACTTCTGACAAACATGAGCGTGGGTTTTCCGAGAATTGCCACATCTTGTCTGTAATAGTCGACTCGTACCTAGATGTTGGATTAGAACATGGGCTCCCGAAGCGTCCTACTGCATCAACTTACAGACCGCGAATCTTCCAGGCCTCGTGAGACTTGCGCGTCCAATCGATATCAAGTTTAAACTTGATAACCTCCGTCTCCACTGTGGTCAACAACTGGTCCCAAATCGATGGTCCGCCTATGTTGATGCTGCGATGAATATCTTCGTTCCAAATCTTTTTCTCGTCGACGCTTCGGTACAAGTGGCCGAGAAGCTTCTTCGACATGTAGTATCTTGGTTTAGTGCGAGCCATGGTGTCATTTTCATCGTTATCTTCCTCGGGGTCTCCGATATGATCAACCTGGCCGAGGTCATAGAGCTTGAGAGGTGGTGCCATCGCAAGGCTGGCAAGGTACATTAGCGAATGGAGAGCGACTGCTGACATTTAGAGCACTTCACTTACAAGTCGGGGCGAAAGCGTGGTGGCTTTGGCAATTCTTTGATATCTACCGGGATACCTGTCTTGGAGAAATCAACAGCCGTCGAGTGCATTCCCGCCAATAAGACACAGTCTGGATGAAGTGTTCCCTCATCATTGTAGTCAGATAACATCACATGTCGCGTTGCAATCATCCCCAGGATGTCGGTTCTCATGAAATTGATAAAAAAGTCGGCAATGTCCTTGGGAGTCACTGGACGGTCGAGTGGCTGAGGAGTAACTCGTGGATAGTCAGCTGGGTGGAAGGTCTTTTGAGGCATTGCCTGAACATCCCATATGACATTATATAGATCTCCATCGAGGTCCCCTCCGCTCAGCTCACTTGGTAGGTCGCGATCACCTTTCTGGCTGAAGACAACGCAGTTCTGGAGGTTCCTAAGAGGATGACCCTTCGGAGGTGTCACCATCTTGACTCGTTGGATGTCTCCTGGGTGGAGGGCTGGTGAGCGGGTGACCAGAATTGGCCCATCCTCCAGAGTATCATTGATTCGTCGGCCATTGTTCACACCATAGGTTTTGTCGTACGTGACATAAACCTGGCCCTCCTCGAGGAAACCTGACTCATCCATCACGCCGAAGAGTGTCACCCCTTTGTCAACGGGAATTCGCGCCTTGTGTTTCAGTAGCCGCAGCTCTCGTAGAACGACATGCTCAACAGCTGACTTGAGAAACATGTCCTGGCGATAATCGATACCCATTCTTTCCAGCTGCTTCACCAGCTTGGGCAGACCCATGTTGACACCGATAGCTTGGTATTCCAAAAAGAAGCTTGTGTTGGTTGCGCTAGCAGTGACGTTGCGCAAAACATCTAGCGCCTTGTTCTGTAATTTGAAGAACCATTCGTTCTGTGTCCCCATGTCTTCAAGAATCTTGATCATTTGACGGTTGAGGACAAGTCGAAGGGGCTTGGAAGATGTGTCACAGATGCCAAGCTCCGTCAAATCCTTGCTTGGGAACTTCATCATCGACTCTTTTCGTACGCAAAACAACTTGCCCTTGAGTCTGGTGTCCAGGGAGAGCATCCCTTTGCAACCGCCCCAGCGAATTTGGAGACATGTAGGCGCGGCGGATCGCATAGGCAGGTAAGTCCAAATGTCTTCCAGAGCGTCCAAGGAGATCGTTCCAACACCATCGCTGAAGATGCGTGACCCATCGGCGGATTTGACATCAGGGATATACCGAGCCTCTATGCCGTTTTCGAAGAGAGGAACTGCGTATGGGGTCTCTGAAAAGGCCTGTCCAATACGCGCTGCGCATTTTGCGGGAACTCGAATGTCCTGGAAGTCTCCGAGGGCTTCTAGAATGACATCATACGTCTGCTGCTGATAGTTATGATCGATGAAAGGCGCTGCGAACCAAGCAGAGTGGGAACGCAGTGACGAATGTGAGAAGCCAAGGAAGAGATACTTCCTTCCGGCAATCACGATGCCTTCGTCTATCATGTGTCGATACCGGGCGAAAACAGGTTCGTTGTCGACCCGTGGATTGAAATTTAAATCTTGTCCATCTTCGTCGCAGAATATGACACGCAGAAAAGAGTCACTGTTGTTCGGAAACATGCGTAATACTCTGTTTCTGCTCTCTGGATCGGGACCAGCGAGGACCACACGAGTAGGGGTGACCAAGGCTTTGAAGACCCAGACCTGATGGTCTGGCAACTTGGTTCCGTATATCCTATCTCTCTGAGGATTTTCGTTCCGGAACTCGTATTCCGCATTCATGACATCCGCCATGATGCTCACAACATCCAGCTCTTCGGGCTCTGTACCGGGACAAGGGTAGGGGATCCTCTGAAGCAGTGTCTTCAACGCATCGGTCGTGACGGGAAGAGCGACCTGGTTCTCTTTGGCATCGAGCGCAACATGCTCCAGGATATCCAGAAGCTGTATGCCGCTAGCCGGGTTGATGTAATTGTTCCACACAAGAGCCTGGACTTGGAACAAAAAGGCAAATGCCACACTTCCGGACGAAAGAAGGCGCTTAGCCCTGGCGATGAGCTGCTGACGTCCAAGAAAGTGATTGCTCTCCGGTTCCATGTAAGTCCATACAACTGGCGGAAGATCATGGTTGGTGACGGCAAGTATGTCTCGGGACTTTATCGATCGTAGAATCCTGTCGAACTCGTTGGCATCAGCCAGCTGAATGCGATAGACCAAACAGGTTGACGAATAGTCACGATTCAAACCCCAATCTCGCAGCCCTTCAACTCGCTCCCACTTGGCGTTCTTGTTGTCCGGTCTGCTAGCAGGACGGTACATCCGAGGCGGCTCCGTCAGAACCAAGGTGAATGAACTGTCACCGCGTCCAGCGATAAGGTCCTGGATTGTTTCGTTGTGGAAGTCCATGCGGTTGCCCTTATCCGCCTCGACGGTCAGCCACTGCGGCGTGAACTTGCCCGTAACGACTCTAGGAAGAATTAGACTATTGTGTTCGACAAAAGTAAGAGTCTTTTCCGGGCCACGGAAAGTGTTGCCGCCACAACTGATACCCCGAACCCAGAACGCCAGGGTTGGCGCTTGAGGATCCCGAGCAGCGGCTCGTGGTTTCTGTTCGCGATCGTGTTTTAGATGTGCAATGGTATGCTTGTCGACAGCTCGAATGCTCCTCTCCACGTAGACGGCGGATTTGAGAATGTGGAGCCGGGCGATGTCTCGAGGTTTGATCTTTGGTTTCAGCGGGTTACCTGGGGCAGCGTTTTCCTTTTGCTGCTCTGCTTGGGGCCTATACTTCCCATGCTTGTTTAGGAACAATTGGCCATCTGGGGCGCGGAGGAACTTGATCCATGCTTGTGCTCGCCGTTTGGGTTTGTCACATGTCCAGTCCGAAATGCCCAGAGCCTGCATGAAAGGAACAAGTTCTCGCTTGAGACTATCTTCCGTCAGGTCCTGGGGGATGTTTCTGCAGAAGACCTCCATATTTGAGAGTTGGTAGAGGTCCAAGGTATCGACGGCTTCGACGGCTTCGACGGCTCTACCAATCCCGGCAATTGAGTCGCGTCAGGTATGAAGCTGCGAAAGCCAGCATTAATCACGAAGATAAAGATTTTGTGAAGGGACGGGGCGCCGCGTGGAAAACTCTGTGCATGGTTAGACGAGGGACGCAACGATGCTATTGATCCTCACATGGTGAACGTGCTTGCATGCTCATCGCAATCGCATCACAATCGCATCGCAATCAAGCCGAGGATGCAGTCTCTTGGGGCAAACAAGACGCTCAGCGGTGGCAGATATGACTCCCTCTTCCAAGTCAGCTGAGATGGGAGCTTGCAGATTGTTTTGTTGAATAAGCCAAGCAGATTGGATGAGAAGGAAACCTCGTGCGGGAGGCCGGCCACCGGGAGGCGTCAAGCTTGCTGATGTCTATGGCCGAGCGTGGATGGGTCGGGTTTCTGCATAAGCCGCGTAGCTTGCAGATGAAGGATCGAAGAAGTTGAAAGGTCAAAATGCCATTTGATGTTCAGTAAGAATTCATTGACAGTGAATCACGGCACTGGCAGTGGAAGGGTAGCTTACCTGCATCTTCAACAGGCACCAATTTGGAGGGCTCTTGGCCGGTGTCTCGGTGAATATTAGGGGTCTGGGCGCCTAAGAAAAACCTAATACACCCTAAGCTTTATGCTCTCGAAGTTTACTATATAATAATATTACCTAAAGTAATATCCTTAACTCTCTAAAAGAATCATAAGAATTATAGAGCCTACTCTATTTTTTAGTATTTTTCTCTCTATTTCTTACCTACCTATAGAAATAAGGCTGGGCAGTTTTGCTACGAGCCCTGTATGTCTCGGTGAGTGTCGGTGAATGAGGGATCCATCCATGTCAGCTTCGGTGAGCTGCGGGGTAAACGTTTACACATCCCACCTCCTCCACGTCCCGAATCCATTTGCCGAAGCCGAATCTCGTCGTTGCCGACTCTGGCTCCACCCGTCGCCATGTAAATATCTCTTCCGGAGGCGCTGAGAGCGTTGTTTATTAGAGTACATCCCTACCGTCCATTGAGTCTAATCCTCTGGGACCGCTCCTCTTCTTGTTACAAGCTACCCGTATCCTCAGACGCAACCATCATGTCGACGCCTGGCATCCTCTACGTGACGATGCAGCCCAAGCCTGGCTTGTCCCTGGACCAGTTTCACGACTGGTACAATAACGAGCACGGCCCGACCCGCCTACGCCTCCCTCAGATCTTCTCCAACGGTCTTCGGTACAAGGCAACAGACGGCCTGAAACCCGCATATCTCGCCGCCTACGACGTGACGTCAATGTCACAGCTCGAAACCGAGACCTACTTGACTTTGCGCGCGAACCGTTCTCCCAGAGAGGCCGAGACAATTGGTCAGGTAGACGTGAAGCGATACTTTTACGATCTGGTTCATACGAAGGAGTCTCCGCAGTTCGCTCCATTCGAGAAGCTGTCTGATCAAGAGGCCGAGGGCATCCAGACAACAGCGGTCGATATTCAGCTGAAAGACGTTGAAGAAGCTGGAGAACAATATCAAAAGTGGCTGATCGAGGAGCATATCGAGATGCTGGCCAAGGTGCCAGGCTGGCTGCGCTCGCGCGTCTTCAAGACGTCCTATCTTGAGCCGCAAGCCAAGACGACTTACTTTGCGCTGCATGACTATACTAAGGAAAACGGCCAGGGCGGAAAGGAGCATAAGGCGTCAATGGATAGTCCTTGGCGCACCCAGGTCTTTGACAAGTATGTCGCTTCCAAGGGCCGACGGACTTACTCCCTCTTCTATGTCTTTGGTCCGGCCCCTCGTGAGCTTTCATCGCTTTCGAAACTCCCATCGACAGCCGCTTTCACCGCCATCAACCCCAAACTAGCGACAATGCCAGGCTTCAACGCTACTATCGACTCCTACTTCACGACCTCGGACTCTCTTACAATCCCTTATCGATTAGAGGGCAACTCGGACCCTCATGCTCCCACTGTTGCGTTCAGCAACTCCTTGCTGACGTCTCTAAATATGTGGGACCCCTTTGTGGAGATTCTCAAGCGAGAACGCCCTGACCTTCGCATCCTCCGGTACGACACTCGTGGTCGACACGCGATGCCCCAGCCTCCAGCTGCCGCTACTCTGGATAACCTGGCCGACGACCTTCTCTCGGTGCTTGATGCTCTCCGCATCACCAAACTTCATACTCTAATTGGTGTTTCCATGGGCGGAGCAACCGTGCTCAACTTTGCCATCAAATACCCGGAACGCCTCGGAAAGTTTATTGCTTGTGACTTCAACACCACCTCCAGTGATGCAAACACACAAGCGTGGAAGGATCGCACAGCGATGGCCGAGGAAGACAACGGCAAGGGAATCAGAAAGCTTGCCGAGCAAACCGTCTCACGCTGGTTCCACCCTGCCACGATGGAAAAACCCGAGACAGTCAAGTGGATGACGGATATGGTGGCTTCCAACAACGTCGAAGGCTTCAAGTACAGCTGTACTGCGCTCTGGGACTACGACCTGAAGCCCAAGATGGGTGACTGCAAGGTGCCAGGATTGTTGGCTGTAGGCGAAGGAGATGCAAAGGGCGCCCTGGTCAAGGCGATGGATGGATTCAAGGGATTGCTTGGCGACAAAGGGGCGGAACTCAAGATTGTGCCCCAAGCTGGCCATCTACCCATGTGTGAAGATCCGCACGCTTTCTGGGACGCAGTCCGAGAGTTCTTGTAGACACTAAATAGATCAGATTTAGGGTAAAGACAGATGCTCTCCCCCACCATTCAACGACCCTCACTCCTGGCCCTTTGGCTTACCGGGCGCTTTCTCATCCAGGCCATACTTTGTGTCCAACTCCTCGCGTAACTTGATATCCTTCTCGAACAGGGCAAGCAAAAACGCCAGCCCTCCAAATGCCACTGCGATGACATAGACCTTTCTCAACGCCAACATGAAGACGTGGCGGATTTGCACCCTGATCGGTTCCTCGAACTGCATGACAAAAACCCGGGTTGCACTGGCATATGCATCCCCCGAACTAAGCATCTCCCGCGCTATCTGGCTATCGATCTGATACGCATACTTTTTCGTGTATGAGTTGAACACCGTACCCGCTATGGCAACACCCCAAACCGTGCCAAAAGAGCGGATAAAAGACCATGTACCAGTTGCAGCAGCTTGGTCAATCTCGCCCGCGGACGCTTGGAAGGCTGGGAGCAGCGTGTTGAGCAGGAAGCCAGATCCGATCGCGGGGAGGAACTGTATGAGAATCCAGGCTGCGTCGGGGCTGTCTTCCTTCAGAAGGGCAAGAAGACCTACGCCCAGGCTCATGAGGAAGAAACCAGCCACGTGTAACATTTTGTATTTGCCCCATCTTGAGAGGATGACGGCAGAGACGGCGGCGCCAGGGATGGCGATCAGCGCCACGGGGAGCATCTGCACTCCTGACCGCGAAGGGGTCGATATTTTCACGGCCTGAAAGTACAGCGGCAGGAAGAAGTAACACCAGTTGATGAGTAGCATGTTGAGGAACGTGTTGGCGTAAACGATGCGAGACGTGCGGTTTGGGAATAGCCGGATCGGCATGACGGGCTCAGAAGGTATACCAGAACCTTCGTAGATAACGAAGCCAACTAGGCCGAGCAACCCAACAATCAGAGGGACCAAGACGCGGGCGTCGGACCAGGGATGTACAGGACCTGCCCAGGTGAGGGCTATTAGGATCGAAATGCTAGCCGCCACAAGAATAGCGTTGCCGATGAAGTCGATTCGACGGAGCTTAGCCATTGTCGATTCTTGGCGGTCCCAGCGTAGGTTGAGGAAGAAGTATGTAACCACAATCGCCAGGCCCCCAATAGGCAGATTAAGGTAGAACACCTAACGCGAAAAGTCAGCACGACAAATTGGTCGAATCGTTGGAAATGCTTACCCATCTCCATGTGGTATTCTCCACGATGATGCCCCCTAAGAAGGGCCCAAGCGCAAATCCAATAGTCGCCACGAGAAGAAGAATAGCGATGTAGTTGCCTCTATATCGTAGGGGAACCAAGTCCGAGATGACCACATCGGAAACCATGGTCACTCCTCCGCTGCCGACGCCTTGAATGGCACGACCAGCAATCAACATTGCGCCCCCGTTGGCTCCCCCCGCGATGCCGCTTCCTAGTGTATACGCCGAAAAGATAAAGATCATGACTCTTTTGCGGCCCCAAAGGTTGCAGAGTTGGCCAAACAAGGGTTGCACGCAAGCGCTGTGGACGGGTTAGACTGGCTAACTAGTCAGGGGCGGGAGTTGGGCCAGGGAACTTGCGTCGTTAGAAAGAAGACATTGGTGACCCAGATGTAGCTGCTCCCGAGTTGGAGTTCGTCGACTATAGTAGGTAGTGAAGTGATGACAACAGTTGATTCGAGAGATACGAGCAGAGTAGCAAGAACCAGGGTAAGCATGATCATCCAGAAGCGGTAGTCTCTGCTAAAGGTCGCATTCTTGTCCCGCGATTCAGATGCTGCATTCTGAGCTTCTTCATCGTTTTCGAACGTTCTCGTTTGACCGGAAAGATTGACGGAGCCATGTGAAGAGCTTGGTTGATTGCTTGAGAGCCCTGGTATATGGGGAGTCGATTCATCTTTGATCTCCGTTCTAGCCATGTCGAAGCTGCCAGCTAGTGTTCTTGCACCCGGGACAAAGAACAAGCGTTGATCACAGATAGAAAGAAGTCTAGATTGGATAAGAAGACCTGGGGCACGAGTTAAATGGACCGATGCGTCGGAGGCTTGATGGATATGTTGTTGCTGACGGAGTCGAGGTGGAGCTGACGATCGGAGGGTTTGGGGTCATGGTCAGACGGTAAGGCGTTTGTCTGATTCCGGAGTTAAGGAGCTTACGGGTGTAGCCTCGCCAAATGCCTTGATTGGTGTAATTATTCCCATGTTGATTAAGAAGTATTAGTTCAGGGTCTATGTTATTTGCTGTCAGCAATATCATCCGGATGCTCAAGCTGAGCTCCGGATGGTTATGCCCATCCATTTGCTTGCAGGCTCGAGTTAGGTGTAGATTAATAAAACAGGAAGAATACAATCTAGTCGGTAATTATACATACCACCGGATGATTGTCTACCTGCTGCTTGGAGAATTAGTTTACGTGTCTTTGCCTAAGTCGGAGGCATACGCAGATCTTGGAATCTCTTGCGCATGCTTTTTGCCTCAGATTTGTTTTCCCAAGTCGTATAGTCCCATAATGAATCGCCGTACAACAGAAATCATCATTAACTCCTAGCGACCTTTTAGAGCTTCTTCCATTTGTGATACTCACTTTTTCCCAGTCCGAGCCCTCGACGCAGATGTAGTAGACCTCATCAGTGAAGTTGTGTTTGAGAGTTGAGAGACTGTGAAAGTGGCTATGATACATGGGTTCCCGACCAAAATAAGCCTTCTCCATAAACTCGTCAGCAAATTGAGGCGACATGCCATAGATAAAACATGGATAAAGCTCCCAAAACAATATGATATTTCCCTCTGAGCCATGCATCCGGAGTGTTGGCGAAACCACAAAGATCTCGAGTGCAAGGGAATGCGCTCACTCTACCTGCTTGTTCTCACAAACGCCCGCGTAGCATTCCGACTTGCTGACCTGCCTGCCGATCCAGTCAAGTAGTAGTTGAGGCCTCCATTTGCAGAAGACTTGATCAACTCTTCGACGTGTTGAACACCCAGAACAACTTCACTGTTGGGATTCGCGGCCTTTTGGGCATTTTTAGAGCGCGAGGTGGTCAATGGCAGTGCATTGGCGAATTTTGTAAAGTGCTTTTCCAGCCTCTTCTTTGATCCGTAGAAGAGGAGCTGGGTAGGTTCAAGCAGTGCCATGTTGCGAGGGTCGAAGGCCGTGAGAACCCCCATTCGGTGAATCTCGAAGTTGAGCTGGGCTTCGTTGTTGGTTAGCGTAGGAACCGATTCGAAGACAACGTTGTCGGGAATGGTAGGTAGGGAAAGACGCCTTTTTACTCCACGCGATCCAAGAGATCATAGAAGTTTATGTCTCTGACCTTGTAAAAACCATGCCGATCATCTTGGAATATATCTCGCAGCTGACTTATGAGCTTGGTTGTCCTGCCTCCCCATCTTGGAAATGGGCGACGACTTGCAACAGACCTGGACCACGTAACCAACGCTGTTGGCGATGAGGGGATTGACTCGAGGCCACGTTGTCGCTTGGATGGCGCTCCGAGTCGCTTTCACCATCCCCAATGGTTTCCAAGTCGCTTTCTTTATCACGGACGGTTTCCCAGTCACTCTCATCATCTTTAATCAGAATCGGGTCCCCGGCAGTGCCGCTTGCATACCGATCGAAATCACTCTAGGAATTCATCATGGGCAACGCTGGAAGGACGATTAGCAACTGTCTATCCTTGTCAAATCTGAGAAAGGTAGGGGACACTGACCTTCAGCGAGCTGCCTATCAACTACACCTAAGAAGAAATGGCTCGGTGCTGGCTTTGTCGCAATGTGTCGTCGCTAATAGTGTGAGACAAATCCTGTAAGAGGGGAAAGTTTGCTCCTCACCTGAACCACAAGAACTGGACACACAGGCCGTGCCTACTAAGGAGGTGAAAGAAGTGGTATTGTGTGTTGTGTGTTGTGTGTTGCGTAAGTAAGGAAGATGAAGCTTCTGAGTTGTTTACAGTGTGAAGCCGGCAATAGATACCCCTACTACCGTGCGGCGCACCTGCCCGCAATAGAGGTCAGCACGCGTCATGCAGTTCGAGCAGAGAAGGTGCCACTGCTGAAGCTGTCAAGCAGAGATATGTACTGCAAAAACCAGATAAAACTCGCCTGCTCTGACAAGACCAGGTAAAACTCGTCTGCTCTATACTGCAGAGACCAGACATACCCCAATTGCAGAGTTGACCATCTTCAACCTTGGCCTCATTCTCTGTAGACTTCCAGATCATGTACGTTCTCTCGCAGGTTATACAATCCGCATTCGCGGCACACCCTGACCTGTCCAAGGGAGCTCTGGAAATCCTCATCGGGGTGTTGGTGGTTCATGGACGTCGCAATGGCGGGTGGTTTGCACGTTGGTGACCATGTGATAGACACCTGAAGTCAACGTGGTGCGCCTGGTCGTTGCCACACTGTGATCATGCTGCTGTCGCTCCTCCTCGGCGATGGCGGCCAAGTATTTTTTTTTTATTTGTCCCATGGAATTCACTGAGGCTTGTGTCACTTGGCCATTGCGGATAACCTCGAGATTGCCCAGAGCGTTACCGACGGGAGGGTAAAATGTCGCCATGATCGTGCGAACACTTATGTACGCCATCTCGCCAAGCATCATCGTTGTCGTGAGGGTACAGTTGACTCTTCGAAGAACATCTTGCAAGCCTCCCCAATTTTTCGGGAGCAAAGCCTCTCGTCGTTCTGGGCCAAGAATACAGTGGAAGCGCCGGCCAATCCTGCTCGTCGTAGTATGCCCCAGCCACGTTGTATATAGTATATCGATCTGCTGTAGCGAATGGCAACCCGATTCTAAAGACGTCTCCTCTGGTGACACTGCAACTCTCGGATCGAGCTTAGGTTAGGTGACATGCCCAACGGCCTTGCACATCAGGAGAGTGACCTTGTGTAGGCTCCCGAAGCCATTCTGCGTGTTTTCATGGCTCAAAATCCATTGGATCTGTAAGCGTCCCTATGTCTTGTCTTTCCCTGTTTCCTCCACTACAGGGCTCTCATCTCCTGAGTTGTGTGACCTTGCCATCGCGAAAGCGAATCTCTCAATAGCTCTATAGCTTGTAAAAAAGGCAATCCTGACAACCCAGCACCCTGTAACTCGTCCGGTGGTCTAGTGGCCTCGTCAACCACTTTTCCACTTACAGATTGACAACCTGAGTGTTGCAGGTTGCAGGCTCTCACGGGTGTTTCTGGCCGATCTTGCTTGGCCAACTTCGTCGGTTTCCTGGGGCTCAAACTTCTGCTACTTCTCGCGATGGCTCTTTCTGTCTCTGCGCCTGTCTTCGTGACGTAAGTATGCCACCGCCGTGGTATATATCTTCTCGACGGGTGCCTTCTCGGCTCGTTAGCAGCAGGGCTCTAGGGCTAGCTTGGGATCCAGATGAAAGGAGAATAAATGATATTTAGAGCGGTAGAAAGGGAATAAGGTGGTGGGTGAAAATAGTAGCGGGATTGGAAAATTCGCGAAAGAAAACAGAATTATTGGAAGAAGGATAGACAGCTGTCAATGCAGTGACCAGTGGATGCTGATGTATAGAACAGAACTTGGAATTGAGATCTGCTCCAGGAGGAAGAGGGCTATTTATAATAGCCCTCACACAGAGGGAACTCCTGGAAAGATCTCTAGGTTTGCTCTGAATCAACCTGCATCTAAGCGGGTGACGTTGCGTAGGCAAACATAAATATCAACACAAGCATGTACCTACGGATAGGAGCGTATCGGCCACTCAACTTTGGACAGGGCTTACTACAATGCTTGCAAGCAGAGCCTACTCTGGTGGTGCAAAGTACCTCACAGCCCAGTACAACAAACCGAGCTTGAACCCTGTTTGTAGATGGAAAGCTCCTCAAACGAAGATTTTGATGTTATGTGCTGTCTCTCTTATGCTTGCTTATGTAGTTGGCAACCAAGTTGGTTTGTCGTTGGGCCAGTTTTAGCAACGTAGAAAAATAACAATCCGATCGGCACAGAACTGAGAGAAGCACAGAATTTAATAGCTAAGATGTTATTGAAAGATCAAGGTTGAAAGCTGACCAGGACATACTTGGCTGTCGTAGAATAACACTTATCCCGGTATTAGCACGTTAGATTAGTGAATAAGAGAATCTCGAGAATAGATACAACCGGCGCGCAGTATCTGCAAGCGATGAAGGCAACTATCTCCTCATTCAGTCTGTCGGTGTAAGTGGAAAACCCAAAAATGAAGCGCAGTGCATAGCTAGACTTGATAGTTTACGTTTATCCAGCAAACAAGCAGACCCTGCCTTTTCCAACTTCACAAGGCCCACACTCTAGCTGACTGCTATCTTCCAAGACTCTGTTTTTATTGTATTTTTGGCATTCAGGTTTTCGAGAGACAGTTGGTAGAATATGATTGAAAGGGAGGCAAGGGAGACTCGGATATGTGACTGTCCACATAGTGAGAAAACATGACAGCTGTGTTTCTCAAATCTTTCTCCATCGATTTGTCGAATAGGGATACTGGAATCTGGACTTCTTCGCTGATGAAGAACCCATCCTTGTCGAAGGCTTGGCTGAGGTCTGTGGGTAGGTCCGCTCGGTTTTTCTCCCTTTCTTCAAGTCGCTTCAACCGCTTGCATTCTTGCTGATAATCCTTTTTCTCCCGGTCCAGGTTTTCCCGAGCCGAGCTATTTTTGCCCTCTGTTTGCAGTATGACGTTCGAATTTTAGGTCAGGGAAGCTTTGCGGCAAGCCCATGACCTTGCGGGTCATTTTGGCCCGGATCCTACTCGTCGTCGCCTAGCTGCTCATGTGTATTGGCCTGGGCTGGCTAAAGATGTGATCGAATATATGCGAGGGTGCTGTCCTTGCGTCTGATACGCGCTAGCAAAGGGGAAGGCACTAAACTAGTCGGTAACCCTCTTTGAACCTCTGTAGGTCAGGTAGGTTACCGCGGGTGAAGATAAACTTGGCCTACTAACAGACATTGGCCTCTTCACTTACCTCCATTACTAACGCATAACTTTGGTATAAAGAATTGTAAAAATTAGGTAAATACTTAATAAATATCTAAACTAAGCCTTGTTTGGTTTTTATTATTTTAAGAATATTTTGGGGCTAATATGATCTTATTATTAGAGGGGAAGCTGGAATCTCGCGATCACCGTAGGCCAAGTCTCTGTTTACCCGGTGCTGATTACGCAGGGGCAGACAGCTTCTTCTACTGTAATAAAGCTAACAACTTGCAACCAATAAGAAGGCGCAGTGGCAGAGTGGTCTAATGCGATAGACTAGAAATCTATTCTCCTCGGAGGCGTCTGTTCGAATCAGGCCTGCGTCGTTGGTTATATTTTTTTGCGAGATTCCAGTTCGCAGTCTTCTTTTTGGAGTTGTCTCGGGCTCATTATTGCTTACTGTTGAAAGGGAGCATGCAGGTAGGTAAGCTGGTCATCATCTTTGTGATAATCTAACCGCTCGAATTATGGATTCTATTGATCTTATTGAGCTGGAGTCGTGTCAATTTGACCGACGAGTCGTGTATTATAGGCGCAGTTACAAGATAGAAACGCCTACCATTCTACATCATACCAGCGCGAGTTATACCGGCAGATTGTGAGACGTTAACGTTATTTCCAGCTTGGGTAATCCAGTACCATGTAAGTTCGCCTCAAGGACAGGGTGCACTTTCCATAATGAAGAGCCATGTCTGCCGACGAAGCAATGTACTCCTGAAAGCAGACCAAGCCTCTCACTGAATTTTCCAGTCTACGAGCAAGGCCGACGAAGCCCACCACCAAGTGCCTTGGCTGCCGACATCATATTTGGTCGTGACAGCGGTCCCAAAGTTTGTTTCCTCTCATTTCCCGCTGGGTGTGTGGGTGGACTGGTAACTCCCTCATGTGGAATAGTGGACCGAGGTCAATTAACATGCGCTAAAACAGAGGGCGTGCGGAGAGAAATACGTAGAGAACTGTTTCATCCGAGTCGTTGGAGACTCTCGGGAAGTCAAAGAAACGAAAGTCAAAAGGAGAGACTTGCGGACGTTGAGTGGGAGCGTTGGGTTGGTTGGAATGCGGGAAAGGGGTTTTACGTCAGGTGGAAGGGTTCTAGAAAACTGGGGGCGTTTACGCTGGAAACGTGGCTTCAATTATGATGTAGAGCAGTTGTCGGTGAAGAGAGAGTATTTTGAAGATGTCGCGTGGTTGCGAAGACTGAAGTGAAGTGCCTTGTCTTATTCAGTCAAGTCAACTGCAGAGGATACTACTTCGTACTACGTACGTATGGCGGGTGCAAGGGGAGCATGACCGGAAACGTCTGGAGTGTAGTTTTTGATTGGCCGCTCCACAGAAACAAAGAGAAAGAAATAAAATAGATTCTGCAAGGGATACATGTCTCAAGTTGTCTTGGAAGCAGATCAATCGCCCGTTGCTCGTTGGACACCTCACGTGGTGTCGTCAATGGCTTCATAGTTTCACCAAGACAAAGACGCCATTGTTCCAGAATATCAAACGTCTCACCGCCTGCGAAAACCATCGGTTCCCTTTTTAGTTCTATTCTGAGTCTGGCGCGGATGCTGTGGCCACTGAGCCCTTTCTGTAATCACAACGTCTTGTGCAACGAGGCGCTGAGGTTAAGGCTGTTACACTGGTTGAAGATGCAGGCAAGCCAATGACGTGCGGATCTAAACATCTATAGGGGACGATCGCGGGAAGGAGAGCTTCCGGAACCAGAACAAGGCTGGGTAGATAATATTCATAAAATGCTCGTACCATGCTAGATGTCTTTTTTATCTTGAATGAGCTTCTTTGTAAATATTATTCGGTTCGGCTCGGGAGGCCCGTCATGATGATGGTCATGGCCGAAAAGCCTGGTTCAATGCCTAGTGTGGCGCAAGGCCTGTTGTGCCTGGCTTGGCGCAGCCATGGATGCACAGCCGCAGTGCATCGTGATCTGCGCCTCTGTTTGCATTCCACTGTGAGGCCTGTTTGCGTTCCACTGTGCTAGGCTAGCAGGCAAGCTCCCTCCCGAGCTGAAGGGAGTGAGAAATTCTTGTGCCTTTTCCACGATGGATCGTCTAGATGAGAAGCTCAATATGAGTGTGACGACGGCCAGTCCTTGCAGTAGCGTGGCGGGTAATGGCTGCTGCGACAGGTGCTGTAACACCACCTGTAACACCAACCGCTGCACTCCCGCGGGAGACAAAGAACACAGGAAGGGCCCAGCTATTATGATAAGTTCTAGGTCAGTTTAAAATCCTATTATAATATAGTTAAAGGAC
>JAAVUK010000817.1:0-17747 GCA_014899095.1 Fusarium buxicola
TTCCACTTCCACTTCCACTTGCGCTGCTCTTCCCGTTGCCCTTCATGTTCTCCCTATCGAGATTCCTGCAACTGTTTGCGCTGGATCTGCCTCCAATGCTGCTGATACTCAACTTCTTCTTCCTTGCCGCGACGGCCGGGTTTATCCCAGCCGGCTCACGGCTTGCTCGCTTCGGTTTAAGATCCAATTCTTCCGGCTGCGCGGCGGGCGTTGGCGCTAGCTGATGTGCGTTCGACCAGGGACTAAGTCGGGCGTCCCACTGTGACCTCCAGAAGTTTGTTAGCCTGATCCGCTAGAGCACATGGCTTCGTCCAGTGGGTGAAGGTGAGTGGTGAGAAGCGTCCGAGGTGTTGCGGGTGGCCCTGCACAGGCGTGCGTGCATGTGTGTGCGTCCGTGTGCGACGATACGCGCTGAACCAACGCTGGCTGGCAAGCCCGGTCCGAGAGGTACGTAGTAGTAGATCTGGGATTGGACGGGAGGAGAGCCGGAGTTCGCAATGGGTCCATGATGCGTAACAGCATTACATCTGAACGCTGGGCAATGTATCCGTACAGAGGAGGAGGAAGAAGGGCATGACTCGGAAGGCAGAGATGGGCAGGGTTGAGGTCAAGAATAATACGGATACACAAGATGAAGAAAAGAAAGACGGGGAGGAGAGGGAGAGGGTGAGCAAACAAGCAACAACTCGTACATACCTGTTTGAGCAACGTCGGTTGTGCTCCCAACGGCTAATACCATTGCACTCTTTGTTCCCTCTTCCCGTCCTCCCCTATCTATGCTGGATATAAGTCCGAACACAACCAGAGATGGATTGGAAACAGCGTGAGCGATCGAGATCGCAACAGTAAATGCAAGATCGAGGATATGACGGTCCTCTGGTGGTGAAAGAAGACAACAGTAAAGGCAGTGAAGAGCAGGGAGAGAGGAAAAGAAGGGCGAAGGCATTCCGTGCTTGCACCCCTTTTTTCTAAATAGCTTCCACTCGCAATATGCATTTCGTTGGAATAGGCAAATGCCCATGCTTGTTGGCTGCGTCTCTGCGACTTTGTCGCCTCTGGCCTACCTCGTCTTGTCTCTGCTGTAAGCCACGCGACCACCCCTGCCCACAAGTCAACCAATCCTACCATCTGAAGTCGGAACTTGATAAACAGAAAACCTATTAAATCCTCCATGTGGCCCGGCAGCTACATTCCTGAGTGTCTAGCATTATTCTTATTATACCCCGGTTTGATAAACTACTTGTCGAGTATGTGCCGTCTCCCCGTCTGAAGCCATGCCTGTTGTATGCAACCGTCACATATCAGACGAACTGTGAAGAATTAAGGAGGCGCTTTCAACGAGCATTACTCAGACGGCCGTTCTAACTCTGCAGCATGGTGTAAAGGGAAAGCACAAAGAAGAGGAGGAATAAAAGAAAAACTCTAAAGCATGCTACCGTTGATCCTCTAATGCTGTACCTGACTCGGGAATGTGCTCTGGGCTCAAAAACCCACGTCAACTAATAGACGTCCCTCCTTGACCACGGACGAAAACTCAATGCAACCAGTTGCAAAACTAGGGAGTCTTTGGCACACCGGCTTGGATGTACTGTACAAGGCGAAGAAAAAAGCGGGTGGAAGTTTCTTTTCGTTGGAGTTTGGTTGTCAGTCTAGTCTCATCAGAGAGACTCGAGTCGAGTCAAGTAGTAGCTCTCAGGCTGCCATCTTATCCTGTCAACTCCAATTGAACCTTCATTGTGGTATTCCGCTCGCTTGCATCTCTATCCTTGGTTTTAAACTTGTGTATGCCGATGTGATGGTTACATGCCACTGCGTGCTTTAATATTAATACTACGCAGTAGGGACTTTGGCGGCGGCGGCGTACCTTGCCGCATATGTACCTGTGCGCACCAGAGCGCTCCGCACGCGAACAGAACGAGTTGGGCTCGCAACATAAGAATCTACCTGCTTCCTCCCTATCACGTTCTCATGAACCGCTGGGGCGTCAAAATCGGGATGGCGGGCTCTTTTTCTGACTCCTTCATTCCAGTCCCTGAAACTCCCAACCCTTGAGGGGCGGTACAGCCCGATCAAGACATGGACGTACAGTACCTTGCCAAGCCGAGACAGGAATAGAAAAGATCCAATGGCATCCGGTTATGCTATGTCAGCATTAATACAAGAAAAGAATAGAATACGTACGTAGAAAAACCTCGGGTTTCGCAAATTAGCATACGTATCTGGATAAATTAATGAGCGGATCGTGGAGGATCCATCTCACATGCAAACATCCGTATGGAGGAGGACCCGTACGGTGAAATGCAGGGGTTCCTCGCGATCCGGAGAGCAAAAGCAAATGTAAATCCCAGATCCATGGGTCCTGGAAAAAGAAACAGATGGCCAGGGTCTGTCTGCGTTGCCTGCTTCCAGCCAACAAACCCTCTTTTGGCGTTTCCTTCTGCCAGAGATAAACAACCGCCAAGGGATCGTCATTAGATGCTGCTAATCCCACGAAGGATTCATGGATGCAGGCCCCATCCTAGACATGCACGTATAGTTTCTTTTGCAGGTCATATTCCAGCAGCTTGTTCGTTTCGTGCTCAGTCCGTAGTTAATAGGGTCATCCATGGCCCCCTTCAGCCCGTCTCCTTGCCTTTTCATTTCTAGGCTTTCGAGCTGCTCAAATCATCTCATGCTTCTCATGCAAGAACTGTGAGCCACGTGTAACCCGCCTTGCATCCTCCCTGGACTCTGACCCTTCCATCATCATTCCAACGACCAACTCGCCGCCTTGGGCAGGAATGCTTTCGAAACAAGGCTTACAGCGGTGCGGATTATCTGTCTGACCACCTGCACCTGCGAGCCATTTTGATTGTGACTTGCGTCTTGTCTACTGTGGGCTACATCTCTACAGTGAATTATGCATGCATGGCACTCTACGGCACTAGGTACGCTGCCGACACCCGGCCTTTTTCCAGCATTCAGACCTCGATTTCTATAACCATTGCAATATGACCGTTCGATCCATGTCCAGCATCCTTTCTACTAGCCGAATGTGTCCATATCACCCAAGCCGGTACCCGTAAGCCGGCTGTGATATCAGACAACTCATCAGACAACCTCGGTAATTTGCATGGGCAAAAGCAAAACCAGCGGCCCGGCTCTCAAATCTTGGCCTCATTTCCCCCCCTCCTTCATTCAGAGCTAGACCCACCAGTTATGCTACAGGTCCTCTATTAATATAGGTTTAGGAAGAGGAAATCCAGATACTTTCATACGACCTAGGTTGGTCTGGAATCCTATTGTAACATAACTAAAAGCCTTATACTATCAGTTAGGTCTTCTCTTTCTAAACGTTATCGGTCTCTGAGGAGCTATGGCATACATGACTATTCCCTTAATTGCCTTCTATGGGCTTTTTTTTTTTGTGCAAATTTGCCACTATCGTCGCCAAAAGGTCCATCATTCGTGTCACTCTAGCTCCAATCTTCATGCCCATAGTTCCAGCCACTAGATTATTCTGCAGGGCACATCATGTCTCAGTTTCGTCTCAGTCTCGTCTCCCTTTCGGCTTCGTGCTTCCGTCGTTCGTTGTTCTTGCTCTAACAGAGCTGCCGAAAACGAAGGCCCGTAGAGCACGTGATGCTTGCTCGCCCATGTTCTTTCAGTGGAGTGGAACACCGGCAAACGTAGCATCGCGACTATTCCGCTGGCTGAGGGGATGGCCACGATGCAACATGTCCAGTGCCTGCGTGGCTCACGCAATCCAAGATCCATGAGACTTATCTTCGCTCAAATAATTACTTGCACCCGTTTACGCTCATAGTGTTGGCCTCATTCAATAAGCTTTGAAGCCGCAGCTGAACTGCAGTTGCTCCAACATGACATGACATCTTGAGGCCAGTTGGCCGTATTCCATATTTTCTGCCTTTCAATCTTTCTTTCAATCTTTCTTTCAATCTTCCCCCGACCAAACCTACATCTTCGTAGGTTATGGACTGATCAAGAGAATAATTCCTATCTGAGGGCGAGGCATGGGCCGGATTGCGCAATCACCCCCGATCACTCGCAAACCAAAATGTACTGCTGGAAAAGTATATCTATCCAACGCCTTCAATCACTCAACGCCTGCTCTCACACTGACTTTGAGTATTCCATAGCATTGTTGCGACACGGAGTCTTGGCCGTGGCGGCCTCTGTATTTCTATTCCTCACTTTATGCTCTTGGGTATCTAAGGACGCAGCTTTCCGTAAGTACCAAGCTGGATTGATAAACACACCATTTGCTCATATGTGGGATTAGATTCGCGAGACGAATGGCGAGCTTTTTGTCACTGGCAACGTGTGCAGGGCATCGCCATCTTCTGCGTCAGCATCGCCTATGCCTCCCTTGTCGCACAAACTGCCGTTGTTTCTGATCCTAGTGCTTGTACGGGTGGCTTCAATTTCGACCTTGGCTTTGGGGTCCTGCTTTGCGGTTACTCTGCCATGCTTCTGCTCCATTCATTGACATGCCCACGAACACGCCGACAAAGACGACGTGATCCCCCTCCTCCTCAATACGAGCCATAGGCACTATTGAAGGGTCAAGACGGTATAGAGGCGCGACATGCATGGCTGAGAGGACGACTGGTGCCAACAACTCACCAGACAGACAGTCCGAGACGGCTCTTAGGGATCATCAGAAGTTTAGTCTCTTGTTACAGTTATCCCATCTCGCAGCGGAGCAATCGCAATGTAATATCGTACAACCTCTTCCCCCAACCAGTCTCACAAAGAATCAAAGAATCGGCTCCAGGCCCCTTTAACGCCAGATCTCGACAGCTGTCTGGGAAATCAGCTTGTTCCGCATAACGAACTCCTACCTCCTGCCGAATCGTCAAGCTCCGTTCCCAGCCCTTCTCGCATTGAAGGACGCCGTGTGGCTAGATCCTCCACCTCGGTTGAGGATACTCGCCACCCTCCAGAATGAAGTGCTCAAGGCGACTGCTTCCCTCCGCCATAGCCCTAAAGCGCCCCTGCATATCCGCAAAATATTCGTCACTGCTGTAGAACCTCTGGCGCCAGCCTACGTTATCGCCGAATGTGCCAGTGATGCAAATACTCTCCAGCTCTGTCAAGTTATCCCTCATCAGCAGGAACGTCAGGTCCCAATCAAGCTCTGTATTATCAAAAGGGTCACACCATCCGGATAGAGATTGCAACTTGACGTGTTTGAGCGTCGAGCCATGTTCAATGATAAATTTGGTAAAACAGACAAAGTTAAACTGCAAGCAGGAGAAGTCAACCTTCTCAAGATGCTCAAGCTTCTTCTTGATGAAGAAGTCGACGTCGTCTGGCTCGTCTTCCACTGGCCTCGCGTGGACACTAAGATCATGTATATTGGGCATCAACGAGATGAACAAGTCCAGGCGATCCGGCTTGAAGAGCCTGACGTCGTAATTCAGCCTCAAATGCAGCTGAGTAACAGATCCGAAGACAGTTGAAACGTTTTCGTCCAAGGTCGAAGGCATGATCAGCTTTGGGTGCATCGATGGTTCAAGTGTCAAGCTTTTTAGAGGGACATTGCGTGCTTGTAGAGCCTCGAGGATGGACTGTTGTGTCTCGATCAACTCATAACCCGCCATATCCAATGAAGTTTCTTCAACAAAAGCATTGGCAATGTCAAAATGTTCCTCCCACGGGCATTCAACCCAGGTCAAGCAAAGCGTGTCGAGGTTGGGTAACCTTATCAAGGCTGGAACCACCAGGTCTAGCGGCAGATGAACCGGCTCCTTCGCTTGGCCTTGAGTTGAGAGGTAGGGACCCCATTTTTCTTCCAGCTCCAGAGGATCTTCGATATGCATGGTAGCGTCCTCGACGTCTTCCTCATCCATGCGTGCCATATTGAACTTGACGGAACGGATGCGTCGCCCGCAGCTCGGTATGAGAGACAGCTCGTGCAGCCGTTTCCCATCTTGTCTCCACGGTACGCCGTTGAAATGAGATAGGGCGAGGTGTGACCGTGTGCATTCTGCAAATTTCCTTGAAGAGAGCCGGAAGCTTTCAAAGTCCGGTCGCGAAAGTGAGTCGGCGATGTCGTTGATGAGCTCGTAGGGAAGATGTAGTAGGCGGGGCAGCGAGGACGGCGGGGCATCTCGGCCGGCCATGGTCAGTGATCGCGATGGACGCATTGAATTGCCTTGATAATGCGCGTCTGAGATTATCTTATCGCTGGGCGAACCAAGTTGCACAACTTTCCAGCGGTTTGAATGGAAACCCTCGTGAGTCTTGTTACGTATGGAGAGTTTCTGGGAAGCTGGCGAACTCCAAGCTGAGATGCATTGGGCTTGGGGTTGAACGGAACGTCCACTACCGCCACGCCCCTGTGGCTCTAATAATCCGGCTCAACCTCAAATTTCGTCCAATTCTCATCCTCATGAATATCCCCCTTATCAATTTGTTCCATTGCACGTAATCTTATTTGCCCATCAGCCTTGAACGTGAGTATCGCTCAATATCAACCGTCACGGTCTTACTTAGGCTCAGACCTCACAGAGACAGCAAGTCATGTAAATAGTCGACCACGTTGTCCTTCTCTCAAACACTACACTATGTTCAAGTATGCCCTCACTGTTGATCTGACCTTTTCGCGTTCGTCTTACTCACAACTCCAAACCCAGGGCTTATAAGAATCTCTCTCCCAAGACGCGGCTCGGCGTCGGTGTCGCAATTCTCGCCTGGGGAGCCGCAGGTCTGATGTTGACTGATGAAGTCGAGAAAACCTTCGGTTTCACCCCAACGGAGGAGGACAAGGCCAAGCTAGACAAATACAAGCCAAAGATCATCACTGTTGACAAGAACGAAAAGGAGGGAAACTGAAGGATTTCTTCATGATGGAAACTGGGCTTGATCCGCATCATGATTACCACAAGTAACGCCAACCCAAAACAACCCAAAACAACCCAAAACAAAAAGTCCATTTCCCCAAGCCTGGATCCAACCCCAGTCACTCTCGCGTTACTGTTTTGCATTCTTGAGCCCCTTGTGCAATGTGCTGCCACCACGGATACATTGCGTCGATGTTCACCAAGTAGCGCAGAGACAGCGAAATATAGGCAAACATCATTAACAGCCCAAGCCATGAAGTCATGATGGTCTGCCGGAAGACCGTTTAACCGGCTAGACCTCCCCTTTCTATCTTGATCAAAATCTAATAATGCAACAACAACTCCTCTCCCCGTCTATTCTCGATAAATGCGGCTCAACGATACTGATAGTGCCGACCTTGAATGCATATGGGACCAATCCAGCCGATCCGGAGACGGCCATCACGTCGGTAAATCCCAGTGAAACAACGAAAACAAGAAAACGTCAAAATGCAACGCCTCCAGATGCAACCCCACCCCAGAGTGCTTTTTTGTAAGAAAGTTTATACTGCCGTCCCTATGTCAAGTTCCGTCTTGACAGACGCAGTGCCAGCGTCTCCCACCACCTGTGGAAGAGGTTTGAATAATTTTGCCATCTCAAGTGTTAGATCCATAGCACCATACTGATCATCAATCTCTCCAACTGATCCCAACTCTTCTCCTCTGGACGCGCCATCAGACATCACCCAAGATCGGACCGACTTCAATAGCTGCATCACCTGCACAAAGCGTGCATCCGAAGGTAGTCGTAGCTCGGCTGCTTGGGTATGCTTGAGCATGTAGTTGGCCAGCCAGTAGAAATGAATCCCGTCCCTTGAAAAACCGTGTCGCCGAGGATTGGAGGATCCCGGCATTGTTGGTGGAAACTGGTTGGCCATATCCGCATCCCAGTTCTTTTTGAATTTGCCCAAGGCGATATTGAGTGCTTGAAAACTCTGTGGGTCCGTGTTGGCAGCCCCCCCATCCACGGGAGTACCCCGTCCGCTGTTGCTACCGGCCGGGGTCATCCAATCACTCGGAGGAGGGGTGCCAAAATTTGACAGGTGAGCCGCACTACCGTCGATCTGGGCCCGTCGAATCAGAGCCAAAATGCCGTGAATCAGAACAAACTTGCCGTAGAGGTTGGTGCTCCCTGGTTGAATCTGGTATGATGTATGAAGAAGAGCCTTGAGGGCCCAGTCCATCTCCGGTTGTTTTGCACGTTGTGTACCATAAGGGTTCTTCTCGCGGGCAGCAACCGGACCGTGGAGGCCAAGTGCAGAGGCACAATCCTCAGCTTTGTAGGCATCCCAAGCTATATCGTCGCAGGGGAGGGGCAGATGTATTTCAAACACATCGAACATTGGCGGTGAATTGAAATAGAGTCCCATCGCCGTGTCCAATAGAAAGACACCAAACATCAGGCGGTTCCGTCGTTCTTGATCAATCCAGATGTCCCAGCTGAAATTCTGCGAACTTAAGTCATTCGGGTTCAAGTCGATTCGATGTAGCGGAGACATTAAAGTAGGATTATTTGACGGCTGGAACAGGGTCAACTTCCGGGCATTAGCCGCAAGCACAGGATAAGTGTGTCGAGCCCGCTCCCGTTGTTGAGGTGTCCCGTTCCAGAGCAAAAGAATGCATGTTAACAAGACAGCCTGTAGCTCTTCAATGTCAGTCCGAGATGAATATCTCGGGTCGCTTATTTGCGGTTCACCATTGGACATCATCTTGCAGTCGCGTTCAAGGGCAACAACGAGAAAGTCCATCATTTCGCGAACGTTAGACGGAGTGACACGGTCCGAGTAACAGGCGCCAATGCAACACATCCCGGCAAGTAAGCCGGTGTATGCTTCCATGACCTTGAACGTCGCGACATGGAGGAATGGCATGTGGATGTGAAAATGAGTGTACTTGTCCAAGAAGTCTTTGACGTTGTCAGGCGAAAAGTAGAGGTTCATTCCCGCGCTTTGGGGGTCGATGTCCTGATTAGGAGGATAGAAAAAGTTTAGGATTTGATCAGAGAGTTGATTGTATGGATTCTGGAGATGAGATGGCATTCCCCAATTCGAGGAGAGGGGATCGTTGGCGCTGGCACTGCCGCCTGTCGTTCCGGGCCCGGCATTAGGTTCGGGTTTGATTCCGATCTGCGTCTGTCCAAGATTAGGATTGAAAGATGTGTTGACGTAAGTTTGATGCGCACCAGCCTGGAACATCTGAGACCAATCAAGTTGGCCAGATTGTTGGTTTGTGTTTGAACCGCCATACATGGGCATTCCGTTCTGAGCCGGGGGCATGCTGTAGCCAGGCATCTGCTGGTGGTTCATGTTGGGGTCGGCCCCGTAGGGCTGAGAAGCACCCATGACCTGACCGTTCATGTTGCGTCTGTCAGCGTTGTTACCGTTGTCAAGACGACCGAGCGAGCTAGACCGAGAGAGCTGGCTCTGATCTTGAGCCATGTTGTTCATGCCGTCCGAGACAGGAACCATGCCAAAGGGGTGGACCATGTTGTCTCCGGGCAGGTTGCTCAAGCCATTGAGATGGTTCAGGTCACCATCATGGGCGAGGCCAGCGGCCTTCTGGGCCTGGGCGTTCTTCTTGACGTGGGCTTGGGGGTGGGACAAGTGACTAGCTCCAGTGGGGTTTCCACGGCGGATAGAGCACTTTTGGAAGTGGCGCTTCAAAATATCACTTCGAGAAAACGTATCGCGGCATAGGACACACATGTAGGGGCGGTCGCCAGTGTCTATCGAGCGCATGTTAGTAATCACTGTCTGGGTCAATATCTATTTCATACTCACGTCGCAGAAGGTGGCGCTTAAGATGCTTGGCATGCAGATAAGTCTTTGTACAGTGAGGGCAAGGAAATTTGCCATCTGCATCCTTAACAGGGATGACCGTGTTCTTCGTGCCACCAGTTCCAGCAGCGGGAGCAGCAGGCCTACCAGGAGCGCTAGGTAGAATACCGCGTCGTCCCTGAGAGCCGACAACGTGAGTAGGCTGGTCACTCTCCTGGAGAACCGATGTGGGCTGCATGAGCGAGCTGGGACCGTAAGGCGAAGAGACACCAGGCTGGGACATGATGCCGCCTGGAGGCATAGGACGCAACACGGGAGGCCCTCGGCCACCGATGGGCGCGGGCGCGATGGGCTGTGGGTGAGACACGGCGGTAGTCGCCTGGGGCATCATGCCCGCCGAGGCGCCATAACCATGAGGAGGCGGGTATTGGTTCTGGGGCATTGAGTAGAGACCGCCGCGGTTTCCAGGCTGGGATGTCTGCTGCTGGTAGCTAGGCAAGTTGGAAGCTGATCCGGGCGTGTTTGGGGTGCCCGGAGTCCGCGGCGTGTGCGGGTGGCTTCCGTAGATGTTTTGCATGGCCGACGTGGGAGGCTGCAACGGCGGCAGAGTCTGGGGAAGAGGCGAACCGGTGTGCAACTGGTTGGGGGAGATTGCGGTAGGCGAAGGATAAGTCTGACCAGATGAAGTCGTGTTTATACCATTGGTGGGGTACTGCGAACCGTCCATGCTACTCTTTGTAGACGCGAAGTTGGTAGCAAGGGACGTGGTGTTGAAGAAACCGCGACGCAAAGACTGCCTGGGGTATGATGGAGCTTGCTGGTGGATGGCAAGTCCAAGTCGAGGGATTGCGGAGAATGAGGAGGAGGAGGAGGGGTCGAAGGGATCCGATCAGAAGTTTGCAAACTTCGAATGCAAACAAAGATCAAGTACGATGCCTTGTTGAGCTCCGCAGACGACGTTCCCAGATGGTGGAGGATGAGGCTCGTGGCAGGTCCCTCTTCGAAGGTAGTGCTTTGGAGAGGGTGCACAGAGTGGAGAACTGGGTCTCGAACCTTTTTATTTTTTTTCTCCTTCGGGCGGGCAAGCTGTCAGGGCAGCAAGGTCGGAAAGGTGGGTTGTGGTGGGTGGGTTCTGCGTGGGAGGGCGTGAGGAGAAGAGGCGCGAGGGAAGAAAAAAAAAGAAGTGGGTTGATTCGGGTGTGAGAAAAAGAACAGTTTTGCGGTAGCAGCAGCACTAAGTAATATTTTTTCTTCCTTGCTTAGTACGCGATCCCAAGAAGGCGGCGAACAGCAGTGGAAAGCGGGAGCAGCAGAAAGAAATTCGCAGCGACGGCGGAACCGTTGAAATGCCTTGGCTGGCACGCACAGTACGTAGTTATCGGTACTCGCGCGCTCGCAATTCACACGCCTGGGTGGTGCTGTGAAGAGAGTGGGAAGTGGGTAATGCTGGAAGGGAAGTGGGCCCACCGAGGAAGAGAACCACCACGAGAATAGCTGGGGCTGGGATCTGGAGCAAAGGGGGGAAAATTAGGCCAGAGAGGGTCGCGGGTCGCGGACGTGTTTGATGGGGCCAGGCGCCAGACGCGCAAATCGAAGCGGAGATATCGCGACAATGAGGACGGGCGAGTTGCTCAAGGGCAGGAAGATGATGGAGTTGAAATTGGTGCGAGGGGAAGTTGTAAAAAGTGAGTGATTTCAATGACGAGAGAGAAAAATTCGGGGGAGAACGAGGAAAGATGGAAGACGAGGGAAGAACGGAAGACAGGAAGAAGAAACCTGAGGTACCTTCTACCTCGCCGTACCCTACCTGACAGAGGGCAGATAGTGAGAGCGCGCGCGCCAAAGAGAGAGACGAGTTGTCTGCCTGCCTCGCCTTATCCCTTGTCCGCCAGTTAGAGAAGACAACGGAGAGAACGAAGCAGTGCAGCGCCGGAGTAAACGCGAAAGTACCAGGTACCAGGGACGTTGCCAAGCAGCGAATACGCTTCGACAATGGACGCCAGCTGTTTGCAGTGTCGAATTGCTCCCGTTCTAGTTCCGAACCTCGAGTTTTTTTTACTTTCCACACACCCGTGTCTGCTCTCACCTGTTGGAAAGCAACCCCCTCGTCTTCCTGTCTTTCAAATCGGGTCTACGGCAAAGTCTCTGGCTTGTGCAGGTTGGCTGCTAGCGCGGCTGCCATTGCCGCTATAAGCCGCCAGAATTGGGTCGCGAGAACGAAACTGGCAGTTTGCGGTGAAATCTACTCGTTCGTCACTTACCGACTGCAGCCGCGCCCAGCGAGTGGCCAGGTACCCTCGTCGTATCCACATTAAGAAATCAGGGTGCTTCTTCGGTGCCGTCCATGCTCTGTCACCAACGCGCTGTTGTACTACGTATCGCCAAGAAGCCGAGGGGATGTGTGTAATATGTATCTCCAGGTTGTGCACCTTGGACAGACACAGGCATATCCTCATTCAGGTTACCGCCGGCCATGACGCCTCTTCTAAAACTCTGCCTCCCGTCATCACTAAGGTAAAGGCTCTTCCAGCGTATAAGGTACTTGGCAAAAAACATCAAACACACCAAACCGATTTGGGGGCATCAGCCAAGGTGTGCGAGTCGAGGCGTTGACCTGACATGCAAGCTCCTCGCTCAGGCACCATCCTGATCTGACGAGATGCACTTCGATTAGTCAGCTTTTCAGCGTTGAGACCACGAGGCGCTATGCAGCATCGTTAGCAACAGCGGCAGCCATAGCGGCACCGGTCTCGCCGTCCGACACCGCCCAACAAGGGAGGGAAGGAACCCTAGGAGCGACATGGGCATTGTCCAGGGATTCGCCCCGTCACAGGGCCCTCAAACAACCATCACTTCTCCCAACATCCGTATCGTGGTCAGCGTCACCGTATCACCATTCCTCCTAATAATCACCCATTGTCAAACGTCTCTCCAATGCCCGCGTCAAGTCAGGGGTCGAGCGGCACTTGCACCGATGCTCGCAATGCTGGCTCGTCTCGCCATCCTTGCCGTGGGCAGGGAATCGCTCTGCACAAAAAAAACCAGGATGATGCACAAGGCGTCAATGCAACTCACAAATGGCCTTCGGACCATCGGCTTCGCACGATTGTTGGTACAGTACGGTACGACGAAGAATACATATGCTCGGGCCAGGGGGGTGGGGGCGTCCTCCGCGTGGCAATTGCTGGAGGCTGGGTGATTTCGTAACAGGTACGTTTTGCCTACTAACCACTTCACCAGCACGCGCTTCTTGGCTGTTGTATCAGATACCTCGTACTTCTTGATCTCCGGTGCGCGCTGCCCCATCCGATTCCCGGTGTCGTAGCCGGCCTCGCTGCACCCCCAAGGTCACGATGCTTCACGCCAAACCAAGTCCTCTCACCGCATTACCTCATACACGACTCGAACGCCGAGTTCGCGCCGGGATCTCTCGACCAGATCATGCAGCCCTTCTCATTTTGATTTTTTTCTTACTTGCCTGATCTTGTGAGCAATGTGAGTGACTAGTGTCGACGCTACGCGACTAGGGATCGTGGACGGGTTTTCTCGACCGCCTTCCAGGCAATAGCATCGCTGCGGGATTGCCCTTGAGGGCTGAGACAGATCTTGGCCTGATGTTTCATCCTTGCCAGACGCTTCAAGACAACATCTAGCTCAGGCTCGTGCCTCGCTTGCTGGTCCAACATTCACTGTTCAAACTGGCATTGACAGGGCGGTTCAATGTTCACCGAATTGTTCGGCCAACTGACTCCAATTTGATATCAGGACCGTTTCGGTCAAGGGCCAATGATATGCCGGGGTCCCTGGCTGCCTTGTTTGACAGCGGCGCTGTTGCCCGCCGTCGAATTAGAGCAGTTTTTGAACTTGCTTTTGCTCAATATTGCCATGGCACCATCCTTCACTATCATTGTAAGACGTGCTTGTCGTTAGTCTGCAGAGCAGTATATCCGTAATACCTAACGGGATCTCATGCAAAACTCAGGCGCAAAGTCTGGCCTGTCGTTCATTTGGCACGTAATGTGCACTGGCATCGTGACCTCGGAGGCTTGTTGAACAAACTATTAGGTCCCTGAAGCCATGTGCGCATACGGGTCGTCTCTCGGCTCGTGACTCGAAGATGCCGGGATCCCAAGTTGATGTGCAGGATCCACGAGTCAAGCGAGTCTCGAGATCCCCTGTCTGTCCGCTCAAAGGCTGACATGAAGCCAGAGCACTGACCTCAATGTGATCCTTTAGTGCCGCCTTATTGAACCCATTGATCGGTGAGCTCGGCCAAAAGTTCCCTTC
Organism: Fusarium buxicola; assembly: GCA_014899095.1. NCBI lineage: Eukaryota > Fungi > Ascomycota > Sordariomycetes > Hypocreales > Nectriaceae > Fusarium > Fusarium buxicola. Next base: position 13,952 of record JAAVUK010000817.1, read on the forward strand.
ACTCGGCGAATAACTCACCTTGGTGAATAGTACCGGTCATGCGAGCCTCATCAACGATACACTTACTCCCAAAAAGAAAAGGGAAGCTCAACAGCCTAGCGCCAACAATAACATTGCTGTTTATACGCTTGCCGAGAGGGGGAAAAGCAAAGTGGGGCTAAAACAAGAAAAATGAAAATCAGAATTCGCCGAACTGCTTCATGTGTACAAGGTACATACAGTACATTGAGGATTGTCCGCGGACAAAAAAATTCCCCCCCGCTCTTGGGGTATCACCTGTCCTGATCAGAGCCTGTCATCAGTCAGCGAGAGATCCTGCGCCTATCCAGCGTCCCTGAAACGCAGGCATGCGTGGATTGTTTGATACGAGGCCCTTCACTCCAGGGTCTTTGGTCTCCTTGTCGACGCCAGGCACTGTTGTAACGGTAACGGGGCCGTCCAATGGCTCCCGAAAACACCGCTGCTGTTCCCACCAAAGCAGATCTCGGTGGAGCCTCAGAACCCCTCGCCCTCCCGCCATTGCATTCTGCTGAAGGAAGAGAAAAGCTTCGATTCTGGCTCCAGAAGCTCGCAGTGGAGTCCTTCCCGTGAGGAGGCGTACTCCATAATTGGAGAAGATGTCGTCTTTTGAGCCGCTGACGCTCGCCTGGTAAGATCCCCCAAGTCTCGCAACTACCATCCATCCCTCCCGTCAGGCCACGACATAACTATATCACGATACCCCGGTCCAGCAGCCGGAGTCGGGCACCTATCCGCCAACACTGGCTGCCGAGTACGCTGAGTACTTTTCCATGATCGGACGATGACCGGTAAGCTCGAAACAAAGGGACTTTGGGGAATGTCAACCACCTCTCCCTCTGCGCATGCATAGCGGCGGGAACACCGAGACAGGCGTCATTCCCGAGAAACAACCGTAGCAAATTCAAACGCTATGTACAGTACGGTCTGTATGAGATTGGGTGAACTCTTGTCCCCTGCCAGTGAGAGAGCTAGCAAATCTAAACACAAGCTTATCCCTGCCTCGGTGGCGGCGCCTCTTGGGTCCCCTCTTTGCCAGGGCCTGGATGCTGTGGGACGTTGTTAAGGCCAGAACGTGCGTGGGACAGAACAAGTGCCAGCTGCGGTTGCACACACCTTGTCGTTTATCAATCTTCTCCAGCTTACAACATCACTTTGATATCACCCACGGCTGCATTGCTCAATCGTCAGCTCGTAACTTTGCTTCATGCGTTTGCTATCTTGGCCGGTACCGCCAAACAATATGAGTCGGGACAGGGACCGGCAACCCGTAGTGGTTACAACATAATGCCCATGACTTCTAATGACGTTCATAAGGTATTCCTTTTTTTCCGAGACTTCACCGATTCGAAGAAGTCTGGAACACGTGCCGCCGTTTCGCCCTTGGACGTCCTGCTTCCACCCAAAATCACGTTTGATTTGCCGAAAGTTTCTGAGCCAGAAGGTTGACGAATTGGCCAAAACCAACACACGAGTCATCAGTGCGTTGGTACAGTACAACATAGAACAGTCAGTTTCAGACGGTACATATCTTGGTGTGCTTTAGAAAAGCGATCGCTGACAAATGGCGTAGTCAGCGTGGCATGGACTCCGTCCGAATTTGGCATATGCGTCCGGGACCAGGGTTATGGTGGCGGGCGCGGGTGCCGCCGGCAGACTGCTCAATATGTCATCGCTCGCCTGGTCGCTAATAGGTACTTTTTCTGGCAACTAGTGAAAGGATGATGCTCGCATCCTCAGCTGATAAGTTAGCGAAAGACACACCCTTATGGGTGACCCCTGCTCCGACAGTCGGAACTGCTCCATCGGGATATCCGATGGAATTCTGTGGCTGAGAGGGACAGCAAGGATGCTGAGAGTCAATATCTCGGATTTTACGAGTGTGAAGACATAGCTCGGACTCCTGGGCGAGTCCGTTTGAAATCGAGACAATCGTGCAGTTTCGTCGACGTAATAAGGGGCGACATCGTCACAAAAGAAAAAGATCTCGCCCGATATCATTGGAGATGTGGTTCTTCTTCGGCAAGGCATGCACACCACCATTTTCTCCAGCACACCACACCAAAAGAGGGCCATGTTCGGCAATCGTTGGAGAAGCGGGCCTGGTGGAGGAGAGGTGGAAAACTGCCGCTGGTGGTGCCGAACGGAGCATGTTGAGCCTCAAAGCACCATCCTCCTGCTGGGTCCCTCCCGCTCCTTGAAGACCCCGTCAGAGCCACATCGTTCTAACGCACAACATTAGTGAAAAAGCACGTCGTGATGGCTTCATCCCCACGTTATGTCTTGAGGACTCGTGGGCGTTGCGCGCATTCGCAGAGTTGGCTACCCTCCCTCAGGAACCTGAGTGTCGACATAATTATGCGCAATCAGCAAATGAACGAAAAGGCTTGCATCAACACAGTACACACCCGCACGAGTCATTAATCATTAGCCCCGGGGTTTCGAATTTCCTGATATCGTGACGCGCCAAAAAAAAAAATCGCTCTTGTCCGCACATGAATGTCCGCATGTCATTGGTCCAGCCGGGCCGGTCTTCTGATGAGCCACCGAAATCTACTCCGTGTTGCTCTCACTATCCGTACGCCGTACTGAGATATGAGCTGCATGCTTAGAACAACCGAGGTGCGGAATCTTCGCCCTTCATTCCCGACCCGTTTCGGCGATAAGAGACGATCAGTCGAGGGTATCGGAGCTAATGGGGTAATGCTTATTCGGAGCAGGGCCAAATCCCAACCACCACTTCACACTTTCCCATCCAACATCCCACCCATCACAACCATCACTGGCGTCTTCTAGCGCGGAACTCTACCGTAGAGGCGCAACTTTGGCTGTCCGCGGTGTCCGTTTCACCACGAGGCTCCCCACTAAAACTTGGCGGCTTCCAGTGAGCAGACTTGGAAGTATCATGTGGTATACACCTTTCCGGCTGGATTGCTATTGTCACTACAGATATCATCACGGCAGAGGGCAACTTGAACCGGCACGATTACTTCGCAGCATGAAGTCAACTGTGTCGGTCGTGGCTATAGAGCATATGATGAGTGGCCAATACTCGCACCACCAAGCCTGCAATGACGCATGCTGTCAACCTCCAGGGATGGGATGTGGGAGAGGCCCGCGCTACGAACACTCCCGGATAACCACAGCGCTTCTACTGGCTGCTGAGGCTAAGTACTGGATACCAATGCATCTCATGAGCTCGAGGGTTTTACTACAGTACGGTACTACTACGCCGGCACGCATCTCGTCCGATGGGAACAAATGTTTGACGCTAACTCAGGATGGTTCTCGAATTTGGACCTGTCAAAGGAACACAGAATGACCGTTTGGTAGGATATTTACAAAGCTCCTTTCGTCCGCATCATTCCTCATGGTCTCGGCGGGCAAGCAACTTGTTGACTTGCTTTTTGGCGCCTACTATGTTGAGGAGCAATCTCCTTTTCCCGTGTCTGATTCGTGATATCCTGTCTCTTCCTCGTCTCGCTTGACTCGAGATACATGGCACTTTCTGTGTCTCACGGGACCTCCAGGTACCTGGTTTGAGGATAGATGATAATCGCCTATCACTCCCTGCCTGGAGATGAGCAGGTAACAGGGGATGTGCTGGATCTCGTGTGCTGCTTTTACTCTATTAATCCCGTGATTGTGATATGTCGGCTTTTTCTCCAGCGGAAGATGCCGCGGCAGAGGATTGTGTTTGTCCGATGATGCCTGACAAAGCAGAAATGTCTCTCGAGAAATACGGCAGATCCTCCCTTGTCGGGCGCCAGGGTTGCAG
>JAAVUK010000818.1:0-14055 GCA_014899095.1 Fusarium buxicola
AGATCTAATATATATAACTACTTAATAGTTATAACGTAACACGCCTGATATCCCTTAAGGATAGGGTCTACTTGGACCCCTAACGGCGTTAAAATACACACACACACACACACACCTATCTTATCTTATCTTGTCCTATCTTATCTCCCCACTCAGGTACCCGCAGTGCTGACCACATTGTTGTTGCGTGTCACGCCAAGCTCCTCAAGCAATGCGTTCAACTAAGGTTGGTTGAGACACGAGGGCATCGACGTGTCGTGATGCAGTTGGGAAGCTTTTTGAGAGTCTATCTTGTGAAAGTGTATCTGACGGGGAGAGGTACGAGAAGCTTTTGTTTACATGTAAACCTGGGGAATACAGCCGCATGAACCGAAATAGCAGAGGGTGATACCAGCTGATGAATCACCCAAGCTGTCTTCAGATGCCTGCCTATCCTGTCTTGAACTTTCTTTTGATCTCGTCCTCCGAGAACCGCCGAGTGTGTCTGCGCAGAAGGTCCTGACGCTCCTCCATGGTCAGCAACATCTGATCGCCAATGGGTACCATACACCTCGCTAGTGTTTTGTAGTCTTTCATCATTAGCCTGATGGTGATCATTAAATAGTCAATGTCATGAAAGACCAGGGCGTGCTGCGAGGCGTAGATGTGCTTGGTCTTGAGGAAGGAGACGGGGTGCTCACGCCAATGGCGGAGAGGGTTGAGGTGGTGTGAGGTGTGATATCCATCGTTGAAACAATGGCGATTACTCTGCCAGAAAAAGTCAGTATTGATTGAGGCTCTGTTGCAAGTCCTGAAAGCAAGCAAGCAAGCAGACGGGCCGGAAGCAACTGCAGAATGAACATCAACTTACCGCGACGTCGATCAGCGTAATGCTCGACCTGTAATCGGAATCTGGCTCATTATCATCGACAAAGGCATGTTGGCCCCAGTTTCCAGTCATTAGGCCAATGCGCATGAAGAACAACGGGAGAAGGAAGACGCAGATGGTAGCCTGTCTGTTGACAGAGAAGAGGGAATACAGCACGACATAGGTGCCGATTTCCCAGAATGCTGCCTTGGCGGCGAGGATGGTTCTGCCGTTTCGGAGAAAGTAGTAGGGAAGCTCGGCCCAGATGAAGAGGAAGAATCTCCCAAAGTAGTGCAGGAAGTGCAGAAGGCTGTCCCGCTGGTATCGAATCGTCGATGACAGGTCGTCCGGGCCGTTTCCTTCAATGTGGTGATGCTTGACGTGATGGTAGAAGTACGAGTTCCACGTGTGGCCCATGAGAGGGTCAGTGATGTAGGGGAAGACGTGGTCGAAGAGGGCGAAGCGCTTCCTGAGGATGCCACGCTGGTGGATGTGCTGATGCATCATCAGGGTGTAGGTACCCATGTAGAAGAACTGCATCATAAAGTGGAAGACTCCATGGTACCAGGAGAAGCTGCGGAAGAGCAGGAGAGCGCTGGGAACCGAGGTGGAGAAGTAGAGCAGGAGATGAGTGAGCATGACCACGTCAGTCTCGACGCGGACGATGGATCGCGCGATGCGGATGTAGGGACGCAGAAGCAGCTTGTCAAGGGCGAGAGGGAGCTTGATCTTGTCCAGGTCCAGGTTCATGATGACAGTCGGCTCGAAGTGAGCATCTTGAGGGTCATTCAGAGCCTGCATCTGGCGCAGAGTGTCCTCGTCGCGGATCTGGCTGGCTAAGGGGAGAAGTCAGTCGCTATAGAGATGAAGACGCTATAGAGATGAAGTCGCTATAGAGATGAAGTCGCTATAGAGATGAAGTCGCTATAGAGATGAAGAATAACAAGAGGTATACATACTATTCACGTCTGATGATGCACTGCCGTTGAGTGCCTTGGCATTTGTACAGAGGCCTGGCTGCTCAGGGGCAGTACGGCCATTCTGCCGCTGCGAGTGGTCGGCCAAATCATCCCTCAGGCATTGCAGCACCAGCGCATCCGCCTTGGCCAGCTCCGGGTTGAAGACGATGTGTTTCTCCATGGCAAGGGACGTTGCCGGCGAGTTCATTGCCTAGAGTGAGATGTGAAGATGTATCATGAGATGAGACGAGAGAAAAAGACAGGAGGTTTGAAAACCCGGCTGCGGGTAATAGTGGCACCTAGTTTCATTTCGGCTGGCGCCCGGGGGCGTTTAAATTTAGACGGATTTGCACTACGGAGACGCTGAATTTATGCAGGGTAGTGACCCGACAGGGGACCTTTGGGGACCTTTTGGGACCCTTTACTGGGCACACTTCCACTTGGGTGAGTGAGCATGTGTTGGTGATGAACTGGCTGTCTTACGGAAATAAAAGGGAAATGTTTGTTGACAATTGCAACCCTGAACCAAGTTTCCTACGCCACTTGTGCCACCTGCGGCCGAAGCCTTGTTTTAGGGGCTTTGCGTGTGTTGGTGGCTTAGCACTTCTGATTCGGACCGAATCTCGTGAATCAGCCTCTACAACTACAGTGTAATTATACCGACTCCAAGAGGCGGTATCCTGTAAAAGTAGTGCTATTCATAACCTCTCATTGATTCAGACTCATTCGGTATTGTACAAATTGACCCTCGGCCATCGTATCATACAATCTACGAGCTGTGGTGTTGTCATGCTTTGTCACCCACTGTAAGCGATAGCATCCCATTTCCTTGCCCGCATCAGCGACTGCTTGGATCAGTCTTCTCCCTAGACCTTGACCGCGAATTGCTGGATCGACGAACAAATCTGTAAACTGGAGTCAGCATCGTTTGAGTGAGCCCCTCTGGCAAAGGAGCGTACCGTTTAGGAGCAGGATCTGCTTTTCGCTCCACGGAGTCTGCTGAGGAAAGAAATGAGCAATGCCGACCATCATCTCTCTTCCATCTTCAAACTTCTTGACTACCAGAGCACAGAGATCATTCTTCTCATCGAGGATCCGCTCAAAGGTTTTTTGATACTGCTCTTCGTCGATTGAAGTCTTGTAAAAGTCGATATATGCCCTAAATAGGGCAGCCCACTCGCTAAAGTCGCCGCGGGTTGGCTTGGTGATTTGGTACTCTGTGGTTGACGCCATTGGTGATGGAGGTGAAGGTGTAATAGACATGGTGCGAGAGGGGAAACAAGGACCGGTCCAGAAAACAACTTATACAACTGCAACTGTGAGTCAGCTGTCGTGTAACGGTCTGACTCCCGGTGCTTGTGCCGGTCCGGTCCGGGGCCTAACGTTGGTCTGGTCTACTAGTCTAGGTAGCCCAATAGAATGAGAAAGCCGCAGCCACTCGACATCGCCAAGACTCTAGAAACATTGAAGATACTTTACCGTTCTGTATGGCTGAATCTATACGATAACATAATGCAATCCTACTTTGAGCACAAGAGCTTCTCGTCCCAATGCTAATCCGTTTCCCCTCCCATCATTTAAAGCACGTCATGGAAGTCGTGTCCCCGCTTCCCAGAACCACAAGGCTCTGGGAAACCAGTGCGGTCAAGTTATGGTCTCATAGCTAACTCCATAGTGGTCTTAGCTCATTATGAGTCCTTGGGAATCAAGGGTAAACCGATACCGTCTGGGTATTTCTTCCTCTAGCCGGCCAGTCCACCTGGCAAAACGGCTTCAGCACTGCACGCTCATCAATATTCGACCAGTGACACATGGACCAATATCAATAAGACATCTCTCTCTTCGGGCTTGCGAGTATTCCTAATTCTGACTAGAGCCTCTCACAAGTTATGCTCAAGGGTTCTACGCCTTGTCTCACTCCTTAATAGTCCATGTCACGTCTTCCCATCCCGGCCTCCTGCTCAAACTAAAGCCAGGATCCAGAGTACCCCAATCAGGCCGCCTTGGCGCGGATCCAAAGTTAGGGTCAGCCGACTCCGGCAAGTCCAGTCCTTGCACCTCAAAGCCCAGCGCCACAACACCGACAAACCCCAGGATCTCCGTGAAGGCAAACTTCCGCCCAGGACAGAGGTGTCGTCCGCCTCCAAAGGGAAGCATGGCACCCCGTCTGTCCTTTTCATCCTGCGCAGTCGCAGTCAAGAAGCGCTCGGGGTTGTACGTCTCGACGTCGTCGCCCCAGACCGTGTCCAAGAAGTGCGTGACCATTGGCGGCCACTGCACATTGACGCCCTTCTTCAGCAGGTACTCCCGGCCGTCCGAGTCCTGGATCTTTGTATCCTGCATTATCCTCCTGTTCCCAACGCTGTGAATATACACTCTGAGCGCCTCTTGGTAGCACGCGTTGAGTACAGGACACTGCTTCTCGAGTTTGGCAGTGTCAATTACGGCTGTCCTCCCCTCCGGGCCATCTACAATGCATGTAATCGCCTCCATTTCAGCTCGTACGCGCGCCAGGTAGCCAGGGCTTGCAAAGAGGTGCACAAAGAGCCAGAACAGGGTTGGTATCGTATTAGTAGACCCCACCCAGGGCAGTATGAGCTCTTGGATAGCGAGGTCTTCATCGTTGAAGCCGGCGCCGCGGAGAACTGTAGTACGCTTGCGAATGATATCGGAAACATCTGCGCGGTGCTCATTTTTGCCCGCGTAAAAGGGGAGGAATATCTTATTCAGCTCGTCTCTTGCTGCTACAGACTCTCGAGCAATCAAATTCGGGGCGACATTGATGGCAAGCAGCGGAGCACTTTTGTCAAAAGTCCTAGATAACTGGTTCAGCGCATAGTCCTGCATATTCTTAACGTAGTGGAACTCTTACCACAAAAGGTGCACGTGTTCGGCGGTTATGGGGTTCTTTTCTCCGAATAGAGCTGTCGCTGTCGCTTCTGTCATCATGTTGCGAAGCCAGATGAACGAGTCGGTCACTGCAACAGACTCGTTCGAAGGGACGGAGTTGACGTGGGCCATGAGCTTGGCGAGCGCCGCTACATTCAATCTATGCAGCGGTTCACCCAGCAGACAAGAATGAATGATGTCTAGCAGCTCCTTCATCACCGCTTCCCGGCTGATGATCTCGACTTGCTTTTCGGTCTGCCCGAACATGCCCTTAGAGAATTCAATGATAAAGGGATCGAACGAGATGTCGTTGTTGCGCAAGGCTGCCTGTATAAGGCTGGGCGAGTTGATGACATATAGCTTGCCGTTGAGCATGGGAAGTGTGCAGATAGGCATTCGGCGCTCCTTACTTGGACAGGTCAACATCAAAGGCCAAGTCATGAAGATCGCAGAAAGAATTAGACCTACAATAGGCGAGTGTAGAAACCAGCTTTCTCTCGAATCATGGAAACTATGTGACCAGCGACAGGGACCTTGGGCTTCAGTAACGGCGGCTCGAGTGAGTCCATAGCTGGGAACATGCAAGTCTTCAAAAAGAATAATAGACACGTCAGGGCTATCGCCAGCCCTGCGGTCGATATGGACAAGTTATCCAGCAGCATTGTTTGCCAGTCCCAGGTCTGGGGATGACGGTCGTTGGCGGTTAAATCTACGCAGAGGTAAGCTTGGACTGGGCGATAAGAATAAGGGGGTGGTTTAGAGTTTTAAGGCTGATCTTGAATTCCAGAGCATCCACACGTGATGTAAGCGCGATCCTTTCTTTCAGACTAGCTGATTACAGTTTACCACTTAGGATTGTCTCAGACGCTATTCGCGGAGCGGGCCGGGCGAGAGATTAGCGGCCGATTTTATCCGGGTAGTGTTCTGCGCAAAACGGCCGTTCTCACCATTTCTCTGGCTTCTGGAGGCGATTGATCGTTTTTGCTATTGCAGTGTCAGAGAGAGCATTCCTGAATACCCAAGTCCAGTGTCGACTGGTTCGGCTTATCAATTTGACGCTTGTGGCTGGCAGGCTGGTTCGGTGAATGATCGCCACTTGAGGAGAGTTCCCTACTTACTACAAGGGAGGGTATTTAGCCGCGGTCACTGTCATGGGATGTTGAAAACAACTGCCCTGTTCAGAGCTCTTCAGTCAAACTTTTCATCCCGCATAAAGTTAGATGAGGCATGAAGACAATGATGCATTGTGATGCAATTGGCAAGTTTTATTGAAAGTGGATATTGTGTTGCGTGGCATCGGACATGATGCTTCAATCGTGTGGTAGCTACTGCGTTATTGTCAACTATGTGCCTTTAATATATTTCAAAGGCAGCTTTGGATACAAATGAAAGTATAAGCCTAGTTTACATCTCTTCTTCTATGTTTTCCAAAACGTAGCCTTGAATGCCAATGTTGGGAGGATCTTTTCTATCTATGAACCTTGTCTAAACATTGGGCTTTCTTCGGTAGAAGTATTGATAGAGGGGACGAGTACCAAGTCCCTGGCAGGGGTATTAACAACTCGTGGTACTGTGGGAATGGCTTTTATAAACCAAAAGAACATGGAGGCGTACTGTTTCTTAATTCTAGCATCATAGACAGTATTACTTGAGAGCCTGCCGGGATCCTCCAAGATTATCAGTATAGGCTTCGGCACTGAAAAGACCAGTGTGTTGGTGATATTTGCTATCCCGACTTATCCGTAATATCATCGGCGCCTTAAGAGATGGGAGGTAGACATGGCGGTGCCCCGATTCTATTTTACTTTTAAACTAGTTCATGTTGTGGAACTCTTCTCAAGCAGGTACGGTGTTGGCAAACACGACACAGCCTTAGTGTGGCAACACAATGAACAGATCTGCGTTGTAAAGAGGCTAATAGCCTTACTAGGAGTTCTCACATCCTACCATTCTTGATATTCAATTGCATAATATGCCAAACATATCTTTCTTCCCACGATTTATAATTCCTAAGCTGTGTCAGAATCCCAACGCTTTACCCTACACGTAGGAAACAGGACTAGCCTTAGGAATTACCTCCTCTCCCGACACAGTCATGTCTTCCCTTGTTAAATTGAGATTTTAGTGATTTTCATGCTACTGGCATCTTTGAAATGCGAGTAAGCATGTGTAGGAGCCTAAACACCGTGCTTCAAGAATCAGGGTGATAATACAAAAAAAGTCTTGGGTATGCCATCCACTTTGGTAGCTGGTAGTCATCGTCTTCACTGCCAGTTCACCGTAAATTTACCAAATCATCTTTTACAAACCGGACGACTCGCCTTTGGAGTGATCACAAACGTATGAGATAGTCGAGGAAGTGTTAAAAGCACTGCAATGACGCAGAAAAGAAAGACAGTCCTCATTCAGGCTAGCCAACTTTATATAGTAGCCACCGCTTATATAGAATATAAAGTGGCTGCTCTAAGGAGATAGCTTTAGTTAGTTACTAAGAAAAGCTGAACTGATTCCAACTGTATGACATGGCTGTGTCTTGACTCAGGCTCCTGCACTGCAAGCCTCGCCGCGGTCTTGTGGTAATCACAGAACGACCGACTCTTTGGAACTTAGGAACTCCCTTTGCGTAATATTCACACCTGTCTCGCGACTTTGAGTCACCGTTATCAGTGGCCTCGTGTAAGTGAAGAGCAAATTGCCGAGGTAAAGTTGCATCATCGGCATGTTGAACTCTCCTTCCCCATTTTGCAGGTCCATTGCCATCTATTTCTAATTCCATAGCTAAGCCCGGAGCACACTTCCCTCAATGGAAGGTGCCGAGTTCATTTTTGAGACTTAGCCCACTTGGTACGGGGGCCAGCGGTATCTAATAACTAGCAAGCATGGCAGATTGTTCACTGTACCGGCCAATCAGGGTGTTCAAAGAGTGGAAGAACTTCATATCGGTCCAGGCTGTCTTGCTGGCCTGGCCTGATGTCAACTGATCCTCTGCTATGCTGGCTCTAACTTGGTAGGAGAAACGGTTTGGCGGATATGAGAAGCCACGGGCTTACATGGTGGATGGAGCAACGATCGTCAGTAGGGAGCATCGATGGCATTCTTTCTGACGAGAATAATATCCGCTATTGTAAGCTAAGAGTTATAAATACAAGCAAAATGGTCACCTCAAATCGTACTGCTGTGTTTTCAATACTATTCCCCTACTCAATTCAACGATTTAATGTCTCATCATGATTGCAAAAAATACTTTTGGCCCTATTCCTTGGATCCTATGGTGCCACGGCCCACGTTCTGGGGCGAGATTTACCTCCTCGTTGTGCCGTACCTGACCCTACTGCGGAACAGTTGAACAATACGGCAGCCTTGAAGAAGATAGAGAGCTTGACGAAAGTTGATCAGGCCCCCATCTCTGTTGATACTTATTTCCACGTCGTATCATCTTCCACCGCAAAGCACATTACTGAGAACCAACTACAAGACCAGCTCAAGTATCTGAATAACGCATATGGACCTCACCAAGTTTCATTCAACCTCGTGGATACTACCCTTACCGTCAATGCAGATTGGGCTGCCGGCAATGGAGAAGTTGTTATGAAGAGGCAGCTTCGACAGGGAGACCACAGCACTCTCAATATCTACTTCCTCGATGTTACCAAGTTGGAGGGACTCTCGGCTCGTGGGTATTGCTTCTTCTCCGAGTCTGATGTAACAACCAACTCTCAGACGTTTATCAGAGACGGTCGCTGCCGAAACTGTCCCCGGTGGCTCTGCTGAGCCCTAAAACATGGAAGGAACAACGGCCCATGAGGTTGGCCACTGGTTCAATCTTTTGCATACATTCCAGGATGGCTGCAATGGTGGAGATCTTATCAGCGATACGCCTGCCCAGGCTCGAAAGACCGCTGGTTGCCCTGCTCGAATGCATACATGCCCGAACCAGGCTGGCGACGATCCTATTCACAACTATATGGATTATTCCGATGAGTGAGTTCTCCCGCTACGACTTTCTTGAATCTATCTCTAATAAGGTCTGCAGTGCTTGCTACGACGAATTTACCGCCGGTCAAGAAACTCGCATACATAGTGCGTGGAACACCTACCGCAAACAAAGTGTCCAGACTTGATTCATCGAGAAGTAAGATGTCTTTGATTCTGTCTTAATTTTTTCTATAAGTAGACCTAATGCATCTTACGTGGTGCGATAAGTGCCGTTTGGACTTGTATACAGCGATAGATCTATGTATTTGACAAAGACAGCAGCTACGTGCCTGTTGAATGAGATGAACACAAGCATGCATCTTCTCACCAAAAAAGTCCCTTTATTGATCTGTGGCTACCTTCTAGTCTGGTCATCTATGCCCTGGTTATGACCTATATACCGCAAATCTGAGATACTGGGTATCTTCAGGAAAGCCAGGAATTTGAAACGGGAGGCTTCCAAGCCATTCAGCCTGGACTTTCCATGATGTCTCCGTCTCTTTGCCTATTTCTTCCCAAAGGCTTTGAAGAGAGCTCAGATCATGCAGAAATCTAGTACTTCCAGATCTCAAAGAGACCATGGGACCAGCTTGCAACCGACCGATCTGTTGCCCGAATATGATAGCGTCCTTAGCTCCGGGTTGAATGAGTTTGACCAAATTGCAGCCCAAATTCAGCTGCTGTGACCAGTGAAAGAGGTGGAAAAAGTTGGATGCATGTACCAAAGTCATCTTCCCCTCCAGCGCCTGGATCTCATCCTTTTCACCTTGCAGGAGATCCGCTGTAATAAAATGGTCCTTATCGAAGACATCTCGATCCCGAAAGAGCTCAAAACCGAGGTCAATGTACGACGAAAGAATATCAATGCCGTATAGCTTAGACGGATCCACCTTGTCAGCTGCGAGCTTGCTTAGAACTTGTCCGAGGCCGCATGCAACATCCAGAAAGACATCGCGGGACTCGGAGGTCTTCAATCGAGTGATTGCTAACTCAAACACTGGGTCTTCCACAGATGTCAAGTTTGTGAATGACCACATTCCCACGCATGGGAAGTTGGAAACAGCCCAGGCCTTGTCACGCTGCAAGAAAAGGAAAATGGTTGTCAGTTATGCTATACTTTGGGCTAAGGTGTTGGGACGATTTGATAGATCCGTTCACATCTATTTGAGAGAAACACTGACAATTGAGTAGAGATGATTATCTACTTCGCCTAAGGGGACTTGGCTGTAGTCCTCTAAAAGTCGTCTGAAAGGCGCGATGTCATCTGGAAGATACTCGTGGTAAGTCGACATTTTCGAGATTTCAGATCCGGTCGATGATGGTATGTGAGGAATTTCCGACTCAAGAGGTAAGCCAGGGAATAAGAGAATCTGTAGCGTCTTTTAGTTATAGCTGCCAAGTCATTCAAGTGCCGATAGGGGCCGGATAATTCGGCAAGAAAATGCGGAGAATTGTTGACATACGTTGAAGGCCGGAGGTACATGTAGGTGAGCAAGAATGGGTCTATGGGGGTGGACTTTATAAAACAATTCCGACCCGGTTGATCATGTGAGCAGAGAAGATATTCCGCCTGCACCTATTCATCTCAATCTACGGGAGACCGTATCGTCTGGTCTACACCAAGATTCTTGACTTGAGCCTTTGATCTTTATTGAAGTCTTTCTTATTGGCCATGCTGCATGCTTAGAGATCTTCCTACAGGGGCCGTTTCGGTCGTTTAAAGACGTCCTCTCCTCGAAGATTCTCATTGAGGGGCAACTCATCTTATTTGACTATAAAGCAACCTTGTAAATCTTTACAACAGAGGCATTCATACCTACTGGCCAATTACACATCTTCTTTTACCCGTGTAATGTTTCATATCCTAACACATCCGTATACGCAGTGTATGGGAGAAACCCTGAAGCCTGAGTTGTGGCAATCGATGGTCTTCCGGTGGCTGTATGAGCATTCAATATGTGATAGAGTTATGGGGACCCCTGTTTATTTTATATGTCATTCGTCGTCAAAGTAGAGGCCCAGGCGCCTGTAGATAATGTGAGTAACCATCCAGGAGTATATTTCAATATCGACTGAAGCAGGGTGTGTTCGAGTCAAGTCTATCAGATCTCGATTACCCAACAAAGCTCGATGTTCACTGATGAGTGAAAGGAACCAGGCCTCTTTGATCAAAGCAAGAAAGTTCATATCTCTTGGCTGGATCAAGACTCCATCGCCCTCGTTCGTCCCCCACTTCGCGAGAAGTCGGATCAAGCCGGCAATTTGAGCCGTAACGGACAGGGGTGGGTACAAGTTTATGTCACATGTGACTATTGGATGCAGCTGTTACTGCTCGCCGCTCAAGAGACAGTTCCTACCCTGGTTACATGCTTTCAGTATCCCATGATGATAAGGTCACTGGAATAGGGGCTCCACTGCATAGTTGAGCTGCTACGGGTGGAATATGAGGGTGAATGGTCTGATTATCAGCGTCGCTGTGCCCTTCGTTCTTTAAATCGGCTTGACTCTGGATTTTAGCCTCGTTATTACTTATCGAGAGGACCGCAGGTGCCAATGCACCGATGTAGACATCCGAGGCCATGATATAGCAGCGGTACAGCAAGGGAGAACATATGGAGCGCCCTAGTGAGCTTTCAACGTCATCTTTAACTGTCTTCGTCGTTAAAACAAGGGGTGTATTATACTTAAAAACGTTGCAAAGAAGTACTATTTTCTTTGGTACTTACGTGCAGGGCAGCCATATCGGCCGATCGATCACATGCGAGTCCCTTCGCACCCCTGGATAACATTAAACACGGTTCGACAGAGTTTCAAACTTTGACCCATACTTCATTCCTTTGCGCCTGCCCGTCGCAACCTCTTAGCAATCTCCCGATGACCGAACCGAATCGTCATGCCAAGAGCTGTTTCAGACTCTATACCAAAGCGTTGGGCTACATCAGCGCCCGCACTCAGTAACAGGTCAACGGCCTCAAGATGACCCCCAGCAGCAGCTTCTGATAAAGCAGTCCCTCCATTAACTAGGAAGGTATGATTGACA
Organism: Fusarium buxicola; assembly: GCA_014899095.1. NCBI lineage: Eukaryota > Fungi > Ascomycota > Sordariomycetes > Hypocreales > Nectriaceae > Fusarium > Fusarium buxicola. Next base: position 11,711 of record JAAVUK010000818.1, read on the forward strand.
TTAGCACCTGCTTCGAGCAGGAGCTTCATTGCCTCAAGATGACCCCTAGCAGCGGCTGCTAATAAGGCATAATCGAATTCGAAACAATAGGAGTTAGGACCTGCTTCGAGCAGTAGCTTCACGGCTCTTGCATGCCCTAGAGCTGTAGCTAAAATGAGTGATTCGAGTAAATCATGACCCCAGTTCTTCATCTTGAGAACGGCCTGGAGCAGCAACACATCCTTCCTCTCAACAGCGCTCGAAAGCAGATTATGGCGTGGTTTCAACTGGCTAACGTCTCCGTCAGATAGAAATAGAAACTCTTGGCGTTTATTCCACTGGACAAAGGGTCCTTCAAATAGAAATTGAAGATCTTCTGACGTCGCAACTAAACGTAGCAGGGCAACGTGATGCATGTCGAGACTCCAGTCCAAGAGGTCTGTGTCGATGCTTCTATGATGCCCATCTGAAACCGGAGACCGTGGTTTTGAAGTCGTTGAAATTGAGATACGTGACACAGATTTCCTCAAGGTAATGATCAGCTTCTTGAAGCTTCACGTAGAAGTTGTTGAAGGCGGGCGTTGATGGAGGCCTAAGGAGAAATTGCTGGACTGAGCATGAATCAAATGAACCGATTTGTCCTCTTCTTCTACCTCAATGAGGCCTTTGAACCAGGCACTAATGCGATGGATTCCATTGACCCGCCGATCCATCATAGTGTGGGGCTGGAGGACCTCAATGAGGCAGGCTTCTTCCAGCTCGGAAAGATTAAGAGGTCGTTTTGCAGCAATGATCCATGGCAGGATTCTCTGTACAATCTTGTCGTTAGCTTCAGAAACAATCCTAGCCAAGGCTCGGTTGAACATTTCCGCCAGGCTCTTAGGCAATTCCGTTTCAGAGATGGCTTTTCGAATGTCGTCGTCGTCGTAGCTGTTAGAACAGACTTCTGCAATCTGGAGTGTAACTCACAGAAACCTACAGAGTGAGTTAGCTATTGATCTCAGGTTATTGAGATACAGTAAGACCCACATTCCGTTTGCATGCTTGGCCAGTGCCTCTTTGATTTCATGGACTGGATTTTCATCCCGAACAACCAGGTCTTCATTGTCCATTGATGCCTGTGTTGCCTGGTCGATAAATCCTCTGATATCGGCCTGCGCGCGTGGACAACTCATGGAAACGTGCTGCAAAGTTGTAAAGGTCTTCTTGATAGTTGTAGGTACAATTTCCCGACTTGCAGCGAAAATCCTGACGGGACAGGTCGCAGAAGCGAGGGAACCTAGAGCTCCAAGGAGGGCCTGGCGTTCCGTCTTGTCACATTCATCCAGTCCATCAATTATCATGTATAGAGTCTTAGGCGACTCGGACACGACCTGGCGGATAAAATCGAGGATTTGATCTAGGTCGATGAACAACAAACGCTCCATTTCCTCCAACATACTCATGATTTTCTCTGAAACATCTTTCAGGCTGATCATCTGTCTTGCGATCGATCTGAGAATCATCTCAGCTCGCAATGACTCCTGATCATCGAACCTTGCAAAGAAGAATGTCACTGGATTATCAGATCTAGATTTGGTTGTCAGCAAGTAGTCAATCACGCTTGTCCTAATGCGCTATTAGCATAGTCTTGATGTCCCAGCGATGGACTGGCACGTACGTAAGAATCGTCTTCCCAGATCCCACTGCCACACGTCAGAACGATGCGACCAGGAGACAATGATGCTACTCACTTTTCCCAGAGCACCAAAGAAATGCAGGACCAGTCTCATTAATCCAGTGCTCAAATTCTGTTGTCTCGAACAACCACCCTGCTGTATGGCTCAGTCGCTTACGACGCCCCTGCTTCAGGCGACCGATGTGATCGTGGACAGATAAGGAATCAAAAAGCTTCTGCTTTCGTTCTCCTATTCCCCTTTAGAGTGTGATAACGACCTTTCTAGGAAAGGCTCACTTTCTGCTTGTTTGTCACGTTGTAGCTGCCAATCCTCAAGCTTATCGAATTTACTATGTGTACGCTGGAAAAGCTTGTCTAGCGTCGACCTCAAATGAGCTGCTTGCTCTCGTTCCAAACGCTGAAGCTCCTGGTTTCGATGTTCAGCCAGTGTCCTGGCAAGGTCAATTTCGCGTTGGACGTTGTCGCTATAGTTACGAATTTCGTCCAAGTCCGGTTTGAATTCTTGCTGAAAGGACTCCCAGAATGTGCGGACTGGTTGTGTATGCCCTTTTTCTAAATTAGTTTGATGGTTTGGCAATGTCACTGACCGTCAACTCACAAGAACGTCCAAGTGTGACAACCACATGCTAGCAGCAGCAGATGATGGATGCATTGAAATGACAGAGCCCTCTGAACGCGTTCAGAGTTT
>JAAVUK010000819.1:0-27732 GCA_014899095.1 Fusarium buxicola
CCCCATAGCCGCCTTGGCCCGCCCTTGACCCTCCGTTTTGCCCACACTGCCTCCTGTAGCAGAGGCCCGCGACTGCGAGACTGCGGCGCCAGCAGGCAGGGCTCTAAAATGGGTCGCAAGGCGGCACCGCAGCCGCTGGCACTTCCGTCTCAGTCCTCGTCTCAGTCTCAATCTAACGCTGCCTTACGTAGCAAGGACGACCCGCAAGCTGCTGAAACGGTTTCCCCAGGCGTGTCGCCCGCCGAGTCCAGATCGCCCCGGTCTCCCCGCTCCTCTCCTTTCCACAGTCGATTCTCGCCCTTGAGAAACCAGGGTGGGAAGAACAGAAAAGTGTCACAAACAACCGCAGCATTAGCAGCGGTGACAACAATTGGAAATTCATCAACTGTAGCGACAACACAGCCATCGTCAACCATAGCCGCTGTCGAAAGGAGCAGAGACGGGCCTGCCCAGAAGACGCCCTTCATGCATACGCGCGAGGATCCCTCGACTTATCCTTCCATCTCCTCTACTTTGAATGAGCAGCCGCTCCCAGGTCCACCCGCCATTACCGCGACCACCACGCCATCCGAAGCGATACAGCCGCCTCCAAGCGACCCGAAGAAGGGGTCGAAGAACGGCTTCTTCCATTTCAACAAGCAATTGAAATCTTCCAACCAGTATCAACCGAATGCCCACCACCACCGCAACCACACAGAGACGAGAACCCAGGTAATATCGAGGGGTAGTGACGGATCTAGCCGACCGAGATACGGAGGAGGTATGTAAATCGGGACCTAAGTTTGGAGAGTGGTCGAATATACTTTTGCCCACCCGCGCCCGCGCAAGCCCAGCTCCATGACCAGCCGCTGACATTATGCCAGAGAAACCAGATCCCTCCTATTCCGATCACGCTTTACACCAGCCCGTTCCTGCCGATCCTTTACGTAGCGACCTGTCTTTGTCATCCGCTGGTGACCACGACACTGCATCGCCGCAGTCATCGACAAAGAAAAGCAAGACAAAGCCCTTTGGCCTTTTGAATCGTAGCAGATCCAACCGCGACAAGGAAGACGCTAGCCCCGAGCTGAAACCCGTCCCCTCTCCCCGCCAAGGCAACGAGCCCGAGCTGTATCTCAACTCCGTGCCACTCAAGACAGCACCCTTAGGCGGCGACCGATCGTTCAGAGACATGATGAGCTCTGCAGTGCGAAACCGATCAGAAGACCGCGCACCGAGAGATTCATCTTCGACAAGGAAAGGGCATCGAGAGAAGGAGTCAAAGACTCAGCCGTCTTCCCTACACGAGAACGGAGGCTCAAACTTTTTTAACAGCTTCAAAAGCTCTGGCACGCGCGCGGCCGGCATGTTTAGCGACCGTCTCTTCGGGAAGAGCGGGCGCAGCGGCAGAGACGACAGGGATGCTGTGGATGACGAACACTATCAACTCAAGGTTATCAACCTACCCTTGGTCGAACAGACTCGATTGACTAGGATCTCCAAGCGGCTTGAGGATTCTAGAGATAAGACTGAGTTCTGGATGCCCGCTTTTCCCTGGAGGGCAATCGACTACTTGAACTATAAGGGATGCGAGGTCGAAGGTCTCTATCGTGTCCCAGGAAGCGGGCCTCAGATCAAGAAGTGGCAGCGAAAGTTTGATGAGCGTAAGTCTGACCTGCTCTAGCCTGCTCCCCCCACAAGGACTACACTGACCCAAAGTAGAGTACGATGTCAACCTGTTTGACGAGCGCGACTTGTACGACATCAACATCATCGGCTCAATGCTGAAGGCCTGGCTACGAGAGCTCCCCGACGAGCTGTTCCCGAAGGCGGCACAAGACCGGATAGCAAGGGAGTGTGCAGGTGCGGAAGAAGTCCCCGAGCTGCTCATTGAAGAACTCTCGAACCTCTCTCCCTTCAACTATTATCTGCTCTTCGCCATCACATGCCACCTCAGTCTTCTTTTGGCTCACTCGGATAAGAACAAGATGGACTTTAGGAATCTCTGCATCTGTTTCCAGCCATGCATGAAGATCGACGCCTTTTGCTTCAAGTTTCTAGTGTGCGAATGGCGCGATTGCTGGCGTGGATGCAAGAACGAAGCCAATTATATTGAGGAGGAGTACATGCTCTTTGACCAGCCTCCTCCACGAGGACTGGCTGAGCCGGCGATGCCCAGAGCTCAAGAGCCGGAGAAGGACGACCGGCAACACCTCTCCTCCTCGGACGGCAGCAAGCAGTCAGGCCGCCTCAGCCCCGGAGATCAGAAACCAAGGCTGAAGAAGAAGCAGCTCCAAATATCTGCATCCAACGGAAACGTCGCCTCGAACAACTCGTCCGTCTCGACCACCGTGACCGTCAACAGTGACCGCGAGGTGGGCAGGAGTTCGGCGGATATGCGGCCGTTGTCGCCCATTAAGCCTCTGTCGCCTCTTGGTTTTTGAGAGAGCTTTTTGACTCGCTGAACGCCATGGGTTTTACTATCACTTTGTTCACGCTGATACCCATGATGGAGCCCGTGGCTGCATCCGTTCAGCAACAGTCGACTTACGATGCCATGCCGTTTACGACTTTTCTGCCTTTTCTGCCTTTTCGACTCTTGTACTCTGTCTGGTCACTCCGGACGCTGGCGTTTCCGCAGAATGACTTACTGGTTATGGCGACGCGAGACGAAGCAAAGATATCAAGAACTCTTTGGAGCGGTTTTTTCTTTCGCCGTGCCGGAGCGAGTGGAATTTCTTTTGTTGTTTGCTATTTGGTATACCCCATGAATGCATTTTGAAGGAGGATATCATCGAGGGGTCATGTTCTGCCCTCTATCTCGCAGGGAATTTCTTTTGGAATCCTAGCGTTTCTACTTTTGTGGATTTGTTTCTGGGCATTCGATTCTGTTGTATTGCTTTACTTTGATTTTCCCCCGGATGGCAAGGCCAATGGACTTTGCGCTCGAAAAGAAGCTGGGAAGTGAAAGATGCTGCCGAACAAACGGGGCAAAGGAAGCAGTTGACCTTGTTCTTGGTTCCTCCCCCCTTTCCGCACGCATTTTGCCATCTCGATAGGTGGGAGACGATGATGATGTACAACGAGTAGCATGTAAGGGGAAGACATAATCTGGAGTTGGACACCTTTGGGAAATTGGGAAGATAGCTCGTAAATGAAAGGGCGCAGTGGACGTTTTCATTCCCCAACTCGAATGTCTAAACCTCCCAATCCGTAGCTTTATTGATGCCGAATCGTAAACGCCAAGTCCTGAACGCCGTTCTATGCTCAACTACAACAGCCCGAGCGAGTACCCTTCCAGAACTGCAAGCTCAAAGCCATCTTTGTCCGTTTTTGCCGTTAGTTTAAGCCTTCTTGCCAGATTTGCCCATGGCGAGACTCTGGTTCTTGCGCATCATGCGCTCGTTGCGCTTCACCCTCTCCTTGCGCTCCCTCCGTCCGTCGGCCCTCACGCTGGTGCCCTCCTTTCTCTTCTGTTCAGCGTCCATGTCGACCTCGACCAACCAGTCATCCTCGCCCTTCTTGTTCAGGGCCTTGTAGCCCCACTTGCGCTTCCACTCTCCGGAGTCCTCGTCAAAGGCTAGGTTGCGACGCTGCTCGCGCGTCTTGGGCTTGATGCCCTTCTTTGCGGCGAAGCGCTCCCACTTGGTCGGAGGCTTGGCCTGTGGCACGGGCTTCTCGCGCGGGAGGTGGGTGCTGGGCGCGGGGAGGGAGAGGAGGACGCCCTCGGGGGTGGAGTTGAGCGGGCAGGTGGTGAGGAGCTGGTTGATAAGGGACTGGGCGCCGTCGCGGGCGAGCTCGGCGAGGGATTGCTCCAGGTTGGAGTGGTCGAGGGTGACAGGGTTGGGGTCCTCGGCGAGGAGGTGGCCGAGATCGAAGGTGTAGGGCGTGGGCTTTTCGACTGCGACTGGCAGCTTTGGTTTGGAGATTGGAAGCGCCATTGTAGAGTTGAACTGATGAATGCGTACGATATCAGGGTTTGTCTATAGCCAAGTTGTCGTCGCAAACCCGGCCTCTTTTTTCTTTTTGGTTGCTGCGCTGGGAACTTTTCTCTAGCTTCTATCTTTTTTCACGAGGTACCTGGTAGGCGATAAGAAACGTCGGATCAGTGGACAACCGTTTTTCCGACGCAGCGACCCGCTGGCCAATCATAGCCCATCTCAACTGACCACCCCTGCCGAGCTCCGGGGGCGTGTCGTTAATCCTCTGAGATTTTCGAAGTGCCATTGAACTTCAGCTCCGCGTCCCAGAACCGGCCCAATTGGCGCCAATGCGACAATAGACGTCCACCTATTCTTTCATATACCCCGAGGGCTCTTCGAAGTCGTTCCGAGACCCAAACCAGATATCATGGCGTCTGCCAACTCGCTCCGGTGCCTCGTGAGGCCGGCCATGGCCAGGGCTCCGCGCATCCAGCCCATTTTCCTTACGACGGCCCCCTTCTCAACCACCAGCGCTGCCCTGGCCGCTGCTGGACCGCCCGCCGTCAGGAGCCGACGAGACCTGCCGCAGAAGGTCAAGAAGGTGTACAAGAAGCGTGCCAACGTGGCCCCCGTCCGAAAACCCAACCCCGGCGAGCGCAAGGCGTTCCGGAAGCGCATCCAGCTCAGCAACAACAGCGCCCTGCCCGTCGAGGGCCTTGAGCCCCTCGACGCGAAGAATATGGCTCTCGATGAGAGCGCCGGAAAGGTGTTTGCCGTCCCTGATCAGGTGGTGGACCACCTCCGTGCCCTCGAGGCCTTCAAGACGACTCAGAGCTGGAACCTGTTCCGACGGCCGCACGTGCTGCTACGCAAGGAGACGGTCGAGTTGATCAAGAAGCTCGAGGCGTCGGCTGAGAGCAAGGAGGCTCTCAAGTGCGTCCTGACTGGTAGCAAGCTTTCTGGCAAGAGCATGACCATGCTCCAGGCCATGGCCTATGCGCTTCTCAACAACTGGGTCGTGTTCCACGTTCCTGAAGGTAAGAAGACCAGACCACCTGGGCGTACATGAGCATCACATCTAACTCTTGAAACAGGCCAGGATCTGACAAACGGTAACACCGAGTACTCCCCCATCCCCGACACGGAGCCCATGCAGTTCTCCCAGCCCATCTACTGCTTGAAGATGATCCAGAGCCTCTACAGGGCCAACCGAGCCGTCCTCGAGAAGCTGCAGCTCCAGAAGGATTGGTCCAAGTTCACCAACCTCAAGCAGGGCGCCACCCTTGCTGACCTGGCCCTCAGCGCAAAGGAAGCCGAATACGCCTGGCCTACCCTCCTCGCCCTCTGGACCGAGCTCACCCTGCCCGGCCGCCCTCCCGTTCTCTTTGCTCTTGACGGCGTCGCTCACATCAACAAGACCAGCGACTACCGGGATCCCGCCTTCAACCAAGTCCACGCACACGAGCTCACCCTCGTGCGCCTCTTCGTCGACGCCCTCTCGGGTAAGACACCTCTACCTAACGGCGGTGCCATCATCGCCGCCACGTCCGAGAACAACTCCCACCACCACCCCTCGCAGGAGCTCGTCCTCTCTCAGCTTGAGGCTGGACAGGCTGGCCGCGAAGTCCCCAAGCCCGACCCCTACGAGCGCAAGTACGACGAGCGAGTGTACGACGCCCTCAAGAACAGCTGGGTTCTCCGACTCGAGGGTGTGACCAAGGATGAGGCCCGGTCTCTGATGGAGTACTGGGGTGCCAGCGGACTGTTCCGCAATGTGCTCAATTCGAGGACCATCTCGGAAAAGTGGACTGTAGGAGGCCATGGCATCGTGGGCGAGATGGAGCGGGCGGCGTTGTTGCAGATGAGACTGTAAATGTATTCCAGAAATGTACAATATCGGTGTCTGAGTAGAACCCTTGAAATATGTATCAGCTCCTTCTACCTAATACGCGAGCGATCGAGACACGGGCGAGTGTATCTTCTCTATAAAAACCTGGAGACGGGGTGATACAACGACGGTTACTTCATAACTAGTTTCTCATTGTTGACAGAAGTTCTACCAGCAGACTATCCTTATCTACCTTGCTTGATATGCCAGAACGCCAACCCCGTACATCAGATGCCTCACCGCATTACACGCCATACTCTCAAATATCCATGTCATCCTCCTGACCGTCATTATTAGCGGTAAGGAATACCAGTCTCGTGCCGCTGCCAGAAGTTTGCCAGAGCTGTAAAGCAATGTTAGTCTTGAGTTTGGCTTAATGAACCCAGGCATTGGAAAACTTACATCGAGCCCGGTGTACCCTTCCAAGGCATTGAGCCACTGATCCTCGGTGAAGCCCTTGGCAATGACTCGTTCCTTGACCTTCCTCATGCTCAGCTCGAGGCCGAGATCGTCATCATCGTCCGCGTCATCAGGACGGCATGCACCCGTGTCAGCCAACGCCTTGACCAGGTTGTAGATCCTGCTGCTGGCATCAAGGTGTCGACCAGTACCCAGCTCATTGTTGAGACTCTCCTTGCTGGCCTCGACGAGTCGGAGTGCCTCATCAACATCATCTTGAGTGACCAGGTTGCTGAAACGCAGCCGCGCTAGAGCCTGGGCCAGACGAACAACGCCGAGCAAGGTACGAGGAGTTGTGTGGGTAAATTGCTTGCCCTTCTTCTCATCACGCTGCTGCTGGCCTCGCATGCGGACGTAGGTCTTGATCATGTACTCCGACACGGACTCTGGAACGGTGGGTCGGTATGTTCGAGCCTGAGCAATGTAGGATCGCACTTCATGAGGACTGAAGACCACGTTGTCGGTGCCAATATCCGGGTGTCGACTGTTCATGTGCACAAAAGCCACATGCTTGGCGAGCTGCTCATCCGAGTCACGTGAAGGGGTATCAAGAAGCAAGAAAAGAATATCGAATCGAGACAAAAGCGCAGCAGGGAGGTTGATATTTTCGACGGGAGAGATGCGAGGGTTGTATCGTCCATAGACAGGGTTGGCAGCGGCCAGGATGGAGGTACGGGCATTGAGTGTGGTGGAAATTCCGGCTTTGGAGATCGAGATGGTCTGCTGTTCCATAACTTCATGAATGGCGGTGCGATCGGTCTCATCCATCTTGTCGAATTCATCGATACAGCAGATTCCGTTGTCGGCAAGGACAAGAGCACCACCTTCAAGGACCATTTCGTCGGTGACGGGATCTCGCATGACAGCGGCCGTGAGACCGACACCACTGCTTCCACGTCCGGTGGTATACACGCCACGAGGAGCAACCTTGGTGATATACTTGAGAAGCTGGGATTTGGCCACACCAGGGTCACCCATCAAGCAAATGTTGATGTCACCACGGATCTTCATGCCGTCTCCCATCTCCTTGGTCACACCACCAATAAGAAGCAGGAGAAGAGCCTTCTTGACGTCCATATGCCCAAAAATCTCGGGCGCAATCGACTTTGCAAGAAGTTCATAGACTTGCCCAGTTTGCCGGTACTTTTCGATTCTTCGGACCAGCATGGGATCGACAATCATTTCGCTGTAAGCCTTCTTGTGCTGGAGAATGTGGTGAGCCTCGATGTATGTGTCAGTAAGCAACCCAGCCTTCATGGCTTTGAAGCCAGTGTAAGGGGTAGGGAGGAAGATGCCGGAGATATCGACAACGTCGCCAGGGCTGATTTGTCTGACGAGTGTGCCATGGCAGAAGACGGTAAGACTTCGAGGAATCTGGCCGATGGGAACCTGCTCCGCCATCTCCTGAACCTTGACCTCCTGGAACGGCAGGAACTTGGAGGCCCTCGAGGAAGGGTTGAGTTGACCCTTGGCCTGGTTTGATTTGCAGTCGGCCGAGGGACACATTGTCAGAGGACCGTATTGCTTGTCGGTGATGGGTTGGAAGATTTCACAACCACATCTGTCGCAAGTGTATGCGCTAACTTGAACAATGGGCTTCACATCGGAAACTCGAGTGGCGATGGCGCGAATAGTGATGAGATGGCCCAAGTGCTCGCCGCGCACTTGCCGGACTGACAGGGCCTTCGAGGGCTTGCTCGAGGTGCCGGACCTGGGCTTGAAGACAAGAGTATACCTACGGGTGAGCTCGGCAGGGAACTTATCCTCTGCAACGGTAGGGTCTCTTTCCGCAGCATCCTCGAGCTCTCGGTTTCGGGCTTGCCGCCGCGACATCAGTACGTCGAGAACATCATCCTTGAAGCTGCCCATTGGTCAGAGTTGATTAATACTGGCTTAAATTTGCAGCACTCACGTCACATCTATGCTTGCTTGGGGCGTTACTTCATCTAAAGCTCTTGAAAAGATCTCGACGTAGTGCTTTGTGTTCATCTCGATAGAGTCAACAAGCCTCAGGCTGTCGTCGTCGTCGAAGGCTTGGTTCTCCCACTGTCACGATGTTAGCGACTGCTATGGTTAATCCGATATCGCAAATTCGTACTGTTGCTAGGTCATCCAGGTCGATTGTCGCCTCGTCAATCGTTCGATCCGACAGCTTCTGGAGCATGTCCTTGTATTTATATTGGGGAGTTCGCCTGCGCTCCTTGTCCTGCCGGCGACGGTCCCCCTCCTGTTCGTCCTCGTCCATAAAGTCATATTCATCGTCAAGATCATCTTCGCCAATTGTGATGTTTCCGAGCGCAGTTGTGATTGTCTGCTCAGGCGACGTCTTGAAGCCTGTCAGGAATTCCTGGAATGCATCTGCATCATTGTTAGCGCTGGCAGGGACTCGGGCAGTTTGCACCGGGGATAGGTCCTACGCTGCTGCTTTTCGTAGCTGACGGGGGCCTTGAACTCGCGCAGCGCCATTGTAAGGGATCTTATGCGGAACGCGAAGTCAAAAGGCGCGCTTGGAAGCTGTGAAGTTGTGCAGTGCAGATGGAGAGATGCGATCTTGATGCACAAATTGAGTGGGCTGGGACATGCCGCAGGGGGGGCAACGGCGGTTGCGACCTGGACCTCACCTCCCGCGCGAACGGTTAGACGTGGACGCGTCGTTTCGCGTTCTCATGCTGCACCGCCACATGCGGAGTTTAATTGACCGGCGCCACAGCGGCGTTACAGATGGAGCACAGATCAAGTTCCAGTTGGGAAGGAAAGCTGGGGAAGGACGGGGAAGTTCCCGAGCACGTGTACTGTACCCTTAGGTACCTCGGCTGCGGGACGAGAACGGGGTCGAAATCGGAGTCGCTTCGGCAGCTGGTCGCCGAGTTCTTTGACCTCGACAGACAACGACGGACTCGCCCTTTTCTCTTTACGAGAACCAGGCCGCTGGCAGCAGTTGTCACATTCCAGGAAACATACCATGGCCCCCAAAAAGAATGCGCAATCCGTGTCTGCGGAGATATCCCTGGCTCATCTGAAGAACTGCTTGGTCAACCTCCCCTCGACGTTGGTCGCGCTCCTAGTCAATGTCAATACTGTAAGCAATTGCCTTGCTTCTTCCTTTGTTTCGATACCGTATTGACTTGCCTACGTACAGCCTATACAAAATGTCGTCATCGAACTTAGCTACCGAGATACGTCGTCGACCGGAACAGGCTCCCAGCAGCGCTCTGTCTTTGTAGGATGGACCGGCATGCCAAGTAAGAGGAGGACAGCTCCACCAGGCACGCGCGATGGCTTCAACGGGTCGAGAGGATCATCGCGCGATCAAGAGGTCCAGCTAGTTGAGCTTGATGCGACATTAGCCAAGACTCTGGGGCTGTCTGAAGGGCAGAAGGTCATGGCCACAGTCCACCTCGATCCTCCGTTGGCGCATACGATCAATATCGAGCCCCTCACGCCAGAGGATTGGGAGATCATCGAACTGCACGCGACATTTCTCGAGTTGAATCTTATTAACCAGATTCGAGCGCTGCCGAACCCATTTTACAAGCTTGGCGACACACCCGTTGCGCCTCACCCATTGACGCTCCATTTGTCCCCGACCTCGACCGCAAATATCAGAGTAGTATCGCTGGATCCTGCACCTCCTGCAGACTCGCCGTTTGCAAAGATATCACCAGATGCCGAAGTCATTGTTGCGCCAAAGACAAGACAAAGAAGCTCGCAAAACTCGGGCGATCATCGGAGCGTTACGAGCACCTCCAAGTCCAAGCGAAGTGCCACCAGTACTGTGCGTCGACGGAGCGCCAGGGAGGAGCGAAAACCTACCATGTTTCTTCGCGGTCTTGACAGGACGTCGTGTGAGGAATGGTTTGACGAGGGACCTCTGGCTCAAGACTTCAGCGTATGGGTTGATTGCGATCTCCTCTCTAGCGATGCCTTCAAAGGGGTCAACTATGCCGTAGTGGATGTTATCAAACCTGCTGGTCTCCAGCAACCCCAACCAGAAGAAGGTGGTGCTCCCGCTGGCATGACTGCGGCTTCAAAGGTGGTAGCTCACCTGAGGCCATGGGTTGATCCACCAAATAGCCAGGCAGTTGCCCTTTCGTCGCCTCTCTGCGCAACTCTCGGGTGCACTGGCATGGTCGGCGGCGTTGTGAAGCTTCAGGCTGCACCACAACAGCTACCCCGAGGACCAGTCCAGGGGGTCAAGGTCTTTCCATTCGCTTCAAGCACGAAAACAGTCGAGGGCCTAAGATTTGGCGGCGAATCTAAAGCGGAGAAGGAAGAATCCGCGAAGCGCTTTCGACAAATTTACGCGGCGTCGAGAGGTACGGATGGGCTGCTCCAAGGACCGTTGACCGATGGCTCTGTCATGGGCTTATATGGTGGTCTTGAGCCTCCTCAAGGCTGGGAGGGCGGCATTATCAAGTTTACCTATGGTACAGATTTTCAGGAGAGCAAAGATGCGACAAGCTGGATGATTGGTCTCGACCCAAAGTTACCTGTTGACTTTCAGCCGCCTACTCCCCGACCCTCCTGGCTGTCCGACTCGGATGGATTTGAACGACAGCCTACCAATGACTCGCTATTGGTCGGAATCGACTCGCTTCTGGATAATCTTCAGTCCCAACTGGTTCACCTCTCGTCAGTTCTTCTCACCGGAGGCATGGGATCAGGAAAGTCATCTGTGGCGAAGCACTTGGCTCAAAAACTGCGGGAGGAATCATTATTTCACACACTTTATTACCCATGCCGGAAGCTTGTCAATGACGAGACAAGGATCTCGACCATAAAAGAAACCCTAAACCGTCTATTCGCGTCAGCAAGCTGGGGTGCGCGGTTAAACGGAAAGGCTGTGGTGATCCTCGATGACTTGGATAAGCTCTGCCCCGTGGAGACTGAACTTCAGGTTGGAAACGACAATGGCCGGAGCAGACAGGTTGGCGAAATCCTCTGCTCGATTGTGAGGCAATACTGCACTCGAGACAGTGGTGTCGTACTTCTAGCAACGGCCGAAGGCAAGGAATCGATCAATGGTGTAGTTGTCGGTGGCCATGTTGTCCGCGAAATCATTGAACTCAAGGCACCTGACAAGGAAGCAAGGCGCCGAGTTATGGAGTCTATCGTTATGCAGGATGCCACGACTGCTGAAGAAGCCGCAACACAGTTTAGTGACGAGAGTCGACCACAGACCGCCGATGGCAGCACGGGAGGAGAAGACGGTGGCGCGTGGATGGATGGTGCCAGCCATACGAGCAGAGAGAGTCGTGCGGCAAAGACTAGTGGATTTCTTCTAGATTCAGACCTCGACTTCCTCGACATTGCGGGTTCTACGGATGGATATATGCCTGGGGATATCAACGTACTCGTCTCCCGGGCAAGGAACGAGGCTATCATCCGAGCGATTGCCGAGTCACCGGATTCCACCGGCGCCATTCACCTGGCCCGGGTCGATTTCGACAAGGCTCTCAAGGGCTTCACACCAGCTTCGCTGAGGAACGTGACATTACAGAGCTCCTCCACCAGCTTCAAGTCTATTGGTGGTCTTCAAGAAACGCGACAGGTGCTCCTCGAGACGTTGCAATATCCGACAAAGTACGCGCCAATCTTTGCTCAATGTCCCCTGCGGCTGCGGTCTGGTCTTCTCTTGTATGGGTATCCAGGCTGCGGCAAGACGCTTCTTGCGAGCGCGGTAGCTGGCGAGTGCGGTCTCAACTTTATCAGCGTCAAGGGCCCCGAGATCCTGAACAAGTATATCGGTGCCTCGGAGAAGAGCGTGCGCGATCTGTTCGACCGGGCACAGGCCGCAAGGCCTTGCGTCCTCTTCTTTGATGAGTTTGACTCGATTGCACCCAAGAGAGGACACGACTCTACGGGTGTCACAGACCGTGTGGTGAACCAGCTTCTAACGCAAATGGACGGTGCCGAAGGATTGTCAGGAGTCTACGTCCTGGCAGCTACATCGCGACCGGATCTGATCGACCCGGCCCTGCTCCGTCCCGGCCGTCTAGACAAGTCCCTGCTCTGCGACATGCCTGCTCTAGAGGATCGGGTCGACATCATCAAAGCCTTGTTCCAGAAGGTCAGGCTCTCGGATGAGTTGACCGAGTCTGATGAGCCTCTGACGGATATCGCCCGCCGGACCGAGGGCTTCTCGGGTGCTGATCTCCAGGCCCTTGTATCGAATGCGCAGCTGGAGGCGATCCACGACGTCCTGGACGTCGACGGGTCTGCAGTTGGCTTGCGACGCCCGAATGGTATCAGCGGGAAGCTCAACGCGACGCCGAGCTTTGTCCAGTTCCGCTACGGAGATGACTCCAAACCCTCGGACCAAACCACTCCAAAAAGCAAGTCGGCTGCTGTCATCGAGAACGCCTCGATACTGTCCAAACTCGACGAGATCAAGATGGCCCGCAAGAGATCCAAGCAAGCGCATGGTCTCCCAGCAGCAAATGCGGACACCAAGGCGCAAACCAGTGAACAAAGGGAGGTGGTCATTGCATGGGACCATCTGGTTAAAGCGCTGGATAACACGAGAGCCAGCATCGGTTCGGAGGAGAAGACGAGGCTACAGAGGATCTACACCGAGTTTGTCGTGGGCAGGAGTGGTCAGATGAAGGATGGTCAGGGCAGTATGGAGGTTGGAGGGCGAAGCAGCTTGATGTAGGATACACCATATATCGCGAGATTGATAATGAATACAGATACCAAGCTGAATACAGATACCAAGCAAGCTCTTTACAAGCAAGCTCTTTAGCTTTTACTTTTGTCTTGCTCGTGACAGTTCCTCCTCCCTCTTTTCTCAACGTGAGGCATCTTCCGTCATGATCTGTCCCAACCTCTCCTGAACGGTTGCGTAAATCCCTCCCCTCGCCGCAATCAACCCCCGGTTCTGGTTCAGATCCCTCCCGGCGCCAAAGTCGATAGTCTTTCCATCCAAGTCGGTCACCTTGCCGCCCGCCTCGGTCAAGATGAGCTGCGCGCCAGCGTGGTCCCAGATCCACATCTTGATGCCCGGCGCCGAGGGCACGCGCAGCTGGAAATCGCCGCCGCCGACCATGAGCGCTGCGTACCGGATGTGCGACGACCATACGTCTGTGTTGGGATATGTGGCACCGAAGGAGGTGGCGAGTTTTGCGATGAGGTCGTGACGAGACGTCTTGCTCCCAAAGCTGTCGACGATGTGCGTGTCGGCGAGGGTGGAAGCCTTGTCAAGGCCCTCGAGCGGACGGGCTGCTTCAAGGCCGCTGAAGGTCATGGTGCGAATAGTTGATCCCTGACCACGAACAGCTGAGAACATGAGGCCCAGGCCATCTTTGTCAACGGTTGTCTCGGCAAGTCTGCCGTCTACGGGCTTCAAGTTGGGACATCCCAGCACGCCCACGACTTCGCGGCCATGCTCGACCAGCGCCAAAGACACAGCGTACTGTTCTCCTCGGAGAAAGGTCGCCGTGCCATCAACCGGGTCCATGACCCAGAACCGACCTGTCCCACCGCCTTCGCCTCGACCTCCAAAATCAATCAGATCAAGCATATCATCCACCGACTCAGGACTCGCCAGCAGCGCCTCGTCCTCTGCATTCTCGAGATGAGCCGAAGATGCCAGCTCCCAAACACGCTCCCTCAACGCCGCATCGCTTCGGAGCGTGGCTGAGTCCTCCTCGCCGACAAAGGTGTCTCCCGGAAAGGCCTTGCGCAGCGCGCTGATGAGGATAGCCTGGGCGGCAAAGTCGGCGACAGTGACGGGGGATGCGTCTGCCTTGGAGATGCCGCTGACGGAGCTGAGGACTTTCTTGGTTAGGATCGAGGCTCTGAGGACGGCCAGCTCGGCGAGTTGACGTTCACGAGCGTAAGCGGCCATGGTGAGGTGAGGTGATGTGAGGTGAGGTGAGGTGAGGTGAGGTGAGATGAGTTGACGTTGACGGTGACAAGTTAGAGAAGAGTTTAGTTGCTGTGAGATACTTCAATGAGGTAGCTGAGCCACGTGAGTTTGCTGATCTGGTGGTTTACGTTACATGATCCGATTATTGGGACAAGTTGGCGGTGATCAATCATGTTCCCCACGGATCCACAGCAAGATGCCCCAAGACCACCTCAGGCAACTGAAGATAACCCAAAAGTAGACTTCCTTGCTACATTGCAAATTCGAACACTTATCAACTTGACGCCGGCAACTCCACTCCAAGTTTCAATCATCGGAGCGCTTCAACTTGCACGAAATTCATTGGAGCCTTGAAATCGTCCAATTCCACCGCAAACACTCCCTCGCCAACTCTCATGTTGATTTGCCGATGGGACTGAACATGAGTGACTTCATTCAAGCTCATCAGGTCGTGGACAGGAGTGTCCCTTGCCGCGAGGGCTGTCGCAGCTTCTTCATCAGACAGCCGCCTCGCCCTGAATTTAAGGACCTGCGATGTACTTGGGGGCGATGCTGTGTATTCAACATACAGGCTCAGTGAACCAGAAAGATGCACGCGTCTGGCTCTATCGCTTCTGGCCGCTTTCCAGGGACTTTGGTCGCCATTCGCCTTGTCGCCGAAATCCTTCACTGCGAGCGAGCCAGCAATGGACGCACTCGACGGGCGAGTCTGGTAGGTCTCTGGGCTCACCATATGTTCCAACTGGGAGCCAGCACTTGGTTGACTATCTGCACTCACGTCAAGTCGACGGTGGTCTGAGTGTTCAGGCCGAGGTAGAGTTTGGGCCTGGTTGAAGGGAATCGTTCCGCCGTCCAGATGCTTGTCTGAGGACGTACGGTGACGCTCGTTGATAGACGGTGAGCGCCTGAGCTCGTACGGAATCAAGTGACGGCCTTCTTCCTGGCATGAGAGGAGGCCAGTCCTTTCATTTTCAGGGGTTGAAGACGCTGTGTTCTCATTCATGGGAAGCGCTCGACCATCTGAATCCCTTGCACTTGGCAGATCGTCGTTTTGTGTCTGCTGTACCGGAATACCAGGGCTTCCATTTTCCGAGGTACTGTTCTCAGGAACTATCGTCACATTATTGTTAGAAGCGGCTGAGAGCAGCTCCTGCTGCTGTACATGCGCTGGATCGCCCGAAGCTTCTGCTTCATGTATGAGAACAGTCGCCCTCGAGACAGCAGCGGATGGAACCGTGCTCTCAAAAGGGTCGGTAATCCTCAGAAATCCTTCTCTAAGCAGTGAATTGATTCTTTCTACCGCGATACGCTCCAGTTCTCGCGGGAAGCGTTCACTGACGTCTTTCATGCCACTGGAGGGCAGCCGCCAACCGGGATAAATCCTCCCGTGCGTTCGAGGAACGGTGTATTTGCCGTGAAAGGAGATGAATGCGTTGCAGAGGAAACAGGCATCTTTGTTTGATGCGATTACTCGAGGTGGTCTCGGGCTTCGGTGTTTGTCAAGGTACCAAATGAGCTGGATTTCGGCGTGGATCTTAGGTTCGCTCGTCAGCTTTCTAAAGCGTCGTTGAAATCGCTCTGAACTGCTATCTAGCGCATCAGAGAGCTTTTTGGCTACGTCTTCCGCGTCCCAACTGGCGTTTTGACTGCTCTTCAGTCTCGTGAGGTTCTCCCTCAAGTCCGAGCGTTGTGGTGTTGTCTCGTATGATGGTCGTGAGAACGCCGAGTCTTCAAGAGTCACGATGAGAGTAGAGGCCTGACTGATGACGGGATACCGTTTTGCGAGCTTGACCAATGTGGACGCTGACGATTGGTAGTTTGCGAGTTTCCTGATCGTGTTGAGCAGTCCTTGGCACAAGCATGGTGCCAGCCCTGGCCCTATTTCGTCGAAAAGGGTCATGTCAAGATCGGCAATTTTCGAAATCTCAACAAACGTCTTGACAATTGACTCGAGCTTTTTGTCGGAAACCAAAGCAGAGGAAGTGTTTGGGGAGAAGTTCCGACGAAACGTCCCCATCTTTGCGATCAGCCCCTGGCTCAAGACAATGAACGTTCGCTTATTATCGTTCAACGGGAGTCGAGCCATCTCTCTGTTGACGGTATCTAATACGGTTTCGATAGGTGGTTTACGGCCACACTTAATGAGCCTAGCCCTGGCAAGAATTCGACTGCGGCACATGGAGACAGTGGTTTGAAAGACTTGAGAGGTAAGGTATTCCAAGGAGACTGAAGGGCATTCATTAGCAGGGAAGCATTAAGGGCCAGTGTCCCTTCACTCACGCATCGGCGCATCTTTGAGCAAGGAGAATATTGCGTCAAAGCCTTGCTTCACGGATGTAAGATATGGGGATGAAGCATCGGGCTCTTTTGCATTGGCCGCCACCATAAGAACAAGACCAGACGGCCTTTCTTCCACACAAACAGCCGTGATTTTATAGGCATCGTCTCGAATACTAGACAAGAATGCAATCGTCGACGTCAAGTGCTTCTCATCTTGGAGGGACAGTGTCCGGGCAGCATTTGCTTTAGGTTGCGTTTCTCGGCATTCAACTGGGTTTCCCTGGGGGCGACATGCGGTCCGGCCGAGAGAGTAAAGCAGGGCAACATTCTGAGCGCAGTCCGCCTCTGAAGAGTCCGCCTCTGAAGAATCCTGGACAGGTATTTCGAATCGCATGCTTGAGGCGGGAGCGCCTTTGCAAGCATGAGGCTTGCAAGCATGAAGCGTTTGCAGGAGATCCGAGGGCTAGAGATATATCCGCCACCCATCAGGCTCCCGTATGCACAGTGTTTCGCGATAATGGCTGTCTCGTCAAGTATGGTTGGCCCGAACTTACTGCGGGAGGCCGACCATGGTGATACTTGCAGAGCTGTCACCAACGAAAGAGCATGGTCTTTCAATTCAAACTGCTTATCACGATTCAACGGTCCATAGACTATCAAGTTGACACAATCAAGTTTGTCATGGTCTTGTGTTTGTACTTTGAATCCTCTATCAACCCAAGCAGTAGCCATTGCTTGGCAGTCGTTGTTCTTTTTCCCACTGGCCCTGTGTAACAATTACCTTAATCTAACAAGAAGGACCCGTTTGCATGCATGCGCCTCTGCTCTTCGTCCCATCCCTGACATTGGGCAGCCATTGACCGGCTATAGCTGCATCAGCTCTGATTCTGATCGCCTCTAGGTCGTGCCGCGTAATAAACCTGCTTCAAGAAGGAGACGCAAACTCTGCTCAAATGCATCAAAGACGTGTCCACCACCATATAGCTTTGGCAAGAGCCAAAGAGGGACAACTCCTCCCATGACAAGTCCTATACCATGCAATCCGGGTATGATCTCCTCTCCACTCCTCGCTTCAGGGCAACATGATGCCATCCACATGTGCAACCAAACGCCAAAACCATGCAGAAAATGACAAAGATGCTAAAGTTGTTGTAAAACAATGTTCAGGTATATGTTCGTGACAGTTCTCAAGAGGGCTTCTTCGAGAATCGACGCCGTCTTAACAACATTAGGCGCCATTGGTTTTGGTCGAACTGGATCCGCGCTTGCTGCGAGAGTGCAGAGTGCGATACATGTTGCTCAATCGCGCTCCGGTGACGCTCTTGCTAGTGTCGTCCACTGGCCACAAAGCTGCCAAAAAGTCCCTAGAACCGAGAGTGTTAGCTGTACGTAGTCCAAGACGCGGGATGATGGGGGTTTGCTTACCAGAAGTTGCTTTTGAGACCCTCATCCGCAGCAGTAGCCGGCAACTTTTCATCGAGGAATGTACCAATAACGACGAGTTCCACTCCAAAAATGGAGGCCCGTTCCTTGCTCGACTTGACGTTGTCTTTAGTGGTGGAGAGAATCCTCTCAAAGTTGTCTCGGACAGGCTTCAGCAGGAACCAGATCATCGCATCGTTATCTTTATCCCTTTGATCCTTGTTGTCACCAATTCGTCGGAGCTCATCCAGTCTTCGAAGAGCCTTGGCTCGGCGCTCATCTTGGGGATGTGATTCTTGACCTCGTTCACGTTCACGTTCACGTTCACGTTCTCGTTCGCGGTCACGGTCACGATCACGATCACGATCACGGTCACGGTCACGTTCACGGTCACGGTCACGATCCTCACGATGTCGGTCATGACGACGGTCATCGCGATGGCCCTGGCTGTGACGGTGCTTGTCGTGCCTCCTGTCATCATCATCACGATGCCGACGCTTCTCAATCCTATCCCTGTCGTCGCCATGCTTGCTGGACCGGCGATGGTCATCAAGGCGACGATGCTTGGGGCTGCGGCTATCCTCGCGGGATACATGCTTCCGTTTGTAATCTGGTCTCGGAGTGCCACGCTCCTCGGCATGGCTGCGGGACCGGTGATGGTCGCCATGGACGTGGTCTCTATCACGGTCGCGATGTTTCTTCCCACCTTGAGGAGCCGGAGACGCAGTGGCACTTCCCCGATGGCCATTGGCAAGGAGGGACTTCTTGTTGTTGCGGTGGTGGTTTTCCACTGTCCTTTGCACGCTTCGATCACTGGAATGCTTTGCTTGCAAGACCGAGAGCAAATACTCGGATCGACGAACAAGATGCACCGCGCCAGGAGCTTTCATCTTGTCATTAGCCTTGCTGCGCTCCTCCTTCTTCTCAACGCGATGTTCTTCCAGGAATAACTTGTCCACCATGTCCAGGTCAGGATCATCGCGAATTTGCGGCCAAGCACCAAAGCCATGCCTATCAATGCCAACTAGAAGCATGGCATCTTCCTTGGCTCCCCATGCACAAGAATAGTTGGCAGCCTTTGTGGCATCGGGGATGCGGTACGCCCGCCAGTCGCTGTGGCTGCGAATGGCCTGACGGAGAAGCTGAAGTTGCTTGGGTCGCTCTATGGCCGTCTCAGCGTTCACCTTCTTCAGCTCGCCAAAGTCAATCAGAACAGCCTTTCGATCCTTCTTCGTGAGCGTCTTGCCGAGCTTGTTCTCTTCCTCCAACATCTGGGCGTAGTTGTCGTCAACGGCTTCCTGCGCGGCTTTGATGAATTCATCGAGAACCGACTTAACATAGTCTGGGTCTCTCTCCTTCAGCTTGGCCTCTTTGATGATCTCCTCGCCACGATCATCCATAGAACCGTATCGGAAGTAGGCTTTGATGAGGCTGCGTTGCTCCTTGTCGTTCAAAGGCCTCTTTGGATCGGAGAGCAAAATCTGGCGCTCTTCCTCCTCCTTGTCTCGCTGTTCTTTCTGGCGCTTCTTAAAGCGATCAGCACGATCAGTTTCCTTATTGCGGCTCTTGATAGTGGCTCTCCGGGGCGCACTTTCGGCCGCAATTTTGGCAATATATTCCTCGTGCTTGCGCTTTTCCTCCTCAGCCTTGATTTCTGCAATCCTTTCAGCAGGAATAATCTGATCCCAGTCGAGATTGATGTCGTCCACTTTGACATCGGTAATTTGCATAAAGTTATCCCAGTCGATGCCGCCAGTGCTGAGGTTGATCTTGTCATCGACCTTTGTCTTAGTGATTTCGGCGTTTTCAAGGATCGAATCAATATCAAGTTGCTCAAGGCGTTCTTGATTGCCACTCTGTTCGAACATCTTGGACGAACGCATCTTTAGCACCATTTGAATGTCTTCAGATGAAGAGGGTCCGTCGACCCTGAGACCCTTTTTGTTGAGTTCTTCTTTGAACGCCGCTTTGCCGTCGTCAGTGACACCAGCCTGGATCGTGAGGTATTCAAGTAGAAGCTTGTTGCGAGCTCGTTCCAGAACCTCCTCCTCGACTGTTTCCTTGGAAACTAGACGGTAGATGTTGACAGGCCGCTTTTGGCCGATACGATGAGCTCTGGCCATAGCTTGTAAGTCCGCTTGTGGATTCCAGTCAGAATCGAAGATGACAACAGTGTCTGCGGTCATCAGGTTGATTCCTAGACCACCTGCTCGTGTGGAGAGAAGGAAGCAGAAATCGTCGCTATCATCGGCATTGAAGTGATTGATAGCCATGCGTCTGGGCCCGGCTGCGATGGTTCCATCCAACCTCTGGAATTTGTACCCTCGGAGAGAACAATAGTCTCCGAGTATGTCCAGCATTTTGACCATCTGGCTAAAGATCAAAACTCGGTGACCGTCCTTCTTGAGCTTGGAGAGAAGCTGGTCAAGCAGCATCATCTTTCCACTGCTCGCAATCAAGCCCTTGATCTGGTCTTCGCGGCGCACACTGCCAGCTAGGACCCTTTCCTCAGCACCCGGGAACATGTATGGATGGTTGCTGATCTTCTTGAGCTCCATCATGACGTTCAGGAGAGAGTTCTTGTGTCCATTGGTGGCATCACAGAGCGCGGAATAGTTCCGGGTCAGAATATTCTTGTAGTAGTCCAACTGAACATCTGACAGCTCAACGCGGATGATCTTCTCGGTCTTGGGTGGAAGGTCGGACTCGACAGTTTCTTTGGTTCTTCGCAAGATGTATGGGGCGATGGCTGTGTGAAGTAGTTGGAGCTTTTCCTGCGCATCAACAGCGGAAAGGGAATCAAGGTCTTCGTCGATGACCACCTTGCCAGGATTTAGGAAGTCGAGCAAGGCTGACAACTCGGCCAGGTTATTCTGAATGGGCGTTCCCGTGATCAAGACCTTGCACGGGACGCCAAAGCTCACCAGGCGACTGTACAGTTGAGATTCACGATTCTTGAGACGATGAGCCTCGTCGACGGCAAGGGTTTGCCACTTGATAGACTGTAGAAACTGCCAATCCTGGAGGATGAACTCATAAGAAGTGACCAAGATGTTGAACTTCGGCTTCTTTGGGTTGCCGTCCACGAGCAGCTCGTGCTCGCGAATGATGTTCCGGGCTTCTTCGGGTCCCAGATAAACGACATAGTTGAGATCTGGAGACCAATGATTGAAGGTGTCGCACCAAGCGGGAATGACGCTGAGAGGAGCGACCACGAGGGAAGGGCCCTCCTGACGGCGGGCGTTACGCAGCCAGCTAAGAAATGACACGGTCTGGACTGTTTTGCCCAGACCCATTTCATCGGCGAGAATCACATTGTTACCTTTGGACCAGTTGAGGCAGAGGAAGTTGAGGCCTCTCAGCTGGAATGACCGGAGCTCGCCATTTGTGATATAGTCAGGCTGCTCCTCCAGCTTCACCATTTTTGACCGTGTGTCGAGGTTGGTCTCCTTTCGATCTGACTGCCACGAGCGGGATGCTCGGTCAAGATATTGGTCAATCTGATCCTGAAACATGTCGCTGATGTCTGATGCAGCCTCCCAGGTGCACTCCTCATAGGTGAGGCCCTTCCACTTGACAAGGTATTCTGGGCCATCTTCACCATCTCTTACGGCCACCACTCGCTCAACCTTGGTGTAGTCCTCGTAAGCCTCCTCGTCCCGTTCTCGGTCGAGGAAGAACTGCTCTTTGGTCTCGGGAGGGATATCGTCCCCGAAGCGGATCTCTATTTCGTAGTCGACAAATTTTCTGAAGTAGTTCTCGACTTTTCTAAGTCCGCGAACATTCTTAAGGTCGTCGAAGGTTTCCCAAGTGTCATGCAAGTGTGACTTGCCTTGCCATTTGATAAAGTATTCAAAATCGGTTTTAGTCGCGTCGTAAACCAACTCCAGGCCGTCTCTCAGGCGGTGTCGCACTACTTTTTCCACGTAGGGGGAGTCATCGACATAGTCGACAACAAAGTTGGCAGGAGCAAGGTCGTCATCGTCTTCATCGTCGACATCGCTTTCCTCATAGGCACCTTGTTGTACCTGCGCCGCGCGACGACTCGACCAGCGCTTTTCGGCGTATGCGAGGGCTGGCTGTGCCTCGCGTTGCAATCGAGCCTTCTTCTGAAGACTTTTCGCGCGAGCTCCGCCGTATGTGTCGGAGTCGGAGTCAGAATCGGCCGTTGAGGCTCGCAATGTCGGCGTACCTATCTTTGAGGCTAAGGGACCGTGTTAGATCGGACCGCGGAGGTGAAGTCTCGGTTGAGATGATGAAGGGGGAAGCTTACAAGGTCGAGAAGTCTCCACACGGCGTCGCTTGACTGTACGACGACTGACGGGTGGCTCTGATTCCGAGTCATCAGACTCAACCTATAGAAACTATGTCAATGACACTTCCTAAGGTGGACACGAGATAGCTACATACAATTTTCCGTTGTTCTCGAGGTCGAGTCTGTAGATGCCGGTTAGCCAAAAGAAAGAGAGCTGGGTGAAAAAATTTCGCATCATACGCTTCGTCTCAATCCATAGAGCTCCGGGTTGGCCTTGATGTACTCGTCTTCCTCGACGGGCGCCTTGCGTTTGGAAGCTCTGTTGGAGTCGGTGGAGCTGGCGCGGTCTTCAGCTGCGTCGTCATTTTGAGATGGTATGCTCTCTTCCATGTCAAAGTCTGCGTCATCAGACGCGTTGCCCTCACTGGACTGTTCACTCTCCAACATGTGTGTATCATCTTGAACCATATTCGAGGTATCGTTCGCATCGTGTGAGGGTGATGGTGATGGTGATAGTGATGGTGATGGCTGGTCAAGTGTGTGGTCGTGGGCATCGGGAGAGTCGCTATCGCCTGCGTGATCGCCTGTATCGAATGACATGCTGATTTCATCGCCTGGCGACAAATGTCCATTGGAAAGGCCCCCTAATGTAGGGGTGGACATCATGATGGTGATGAGATAGGCTACCTGCTTAAGACGAGACAATGTTAGCTATAGTTCTAGCCCAGCAGGTGCGGTTGAGGGATTAATGGATCAAGGCGACTCTGGCGACCCGGAAACAGCTCCAGTATAGTCAAAACACGCGAAGAACGATGGAGATGGTTCACTTGTCGCATCCCGCGTGTGTCGTCGATGACAAGGCTGATGGAAACCAAACATCGCAATTGGGAAGACTGGGCAGCCACGGCGCCGAGTATCAAGTGGCAGAGGCATCGGAATGAGCGATGAGTATCGAATTCATCAAAGTGAAGCACGATACGCCTTGTATACGACTCTATGGAAGCAGTATCGCGATGGATATGACCGAAGTCGAGGCAGGATCGACGACAGGCGACAGGCCAGCAAGCCAGCAACAGCGCCAGCGCCAGGAGGGGGGCAGGGAGAACCAGCAAAACTTACAAGTCATTAAGGAATGACATCCAGGCGGCAACCAACATTTAGATAGTATTGGGAGCTCCTCCGGAGTTGCTTGGCGAGATCGGAGGACGGGGGTTGAGGCTTGAAGGAGACGGGAGAATATGGTGGAGAGGGAAACTTCAGAATTGGATGCACGGGGCCGCTATTGCGGCCAGTCCTTACTGGGGGATGCGATCACGTGACTTCTCTCTTGCGAACATCAGCGACTTGGCATATGTAATGCAAAGCATGATTCAGTCACAATCAGTGCACTTATGAATGTTAAAATACAAGGTTTTTTCACATTGTTTCATTCGTGAGGTTCTTCTCGCCCCTAACTGAGGTTGAAACAGATGTTCGTCGCTTGTCTTTAAAGGCGTCCTATTCTCTCTAGCCAATCACACGGCGTAGCACCATTACCCTAAAGGTGAAAGTGCAAAGCGAGTGAGGTGGTGACGGTTTTCTTCACCAAGGTCGTTCATCAAGTCAACCCGATTTTGATTTATTCCTTTTTACTATAGCCGGGAGCCAGTGCGTCCCGTCTGGTGTTTGTTCCAGCACCCATTGTGGCGGGCCCTCGGGTTGTTTGCTGTCACCGCTTCCAAGCCACACTAGATGTTTACCCTTTCCGAGGGTTCGCTATCTTCATCTGCCAAAGAAACGCATATACTGGGAGAAGCAAATACAAGTACATACCCGGTTCAAAAACAAACGGGAAACAAACCCCAATGTCCATGTAGCAGTGTATTTTGCTTGTACCACTGTATGATGGCTCCTTCAGGCGACATGTCGTTCCTTTGTTTAGGCGTGTGCTTCCAGAAGCTGACAGCCAGCCCATTTTCCCCGAATGAAAGCTTAATTTACCCCAGTAGGCACCATTGAGTCACCGACTTGCCCTGCTCTGATTTGTTTAATACCTAAGGTACCTAAGGTACCTAAGGTAGGCACTATGAAGGACTTGACGCTTTAACTTTCAATTCACATTCAGGCCAAACACATAGGCCTAACTTGTAGATGACTCATGGGATCCTCGATAACTTGATGCTGGCAGTGTCTGTCTACT
Source organism: Fusarium buxicola (assembly GCA_014899095.1). NCBI lineage: Eukaryota > Fungi > Ascomycota > Sordariomycetes > Hypocreales > Nectriaceae > Fusarium > Fusarium buxicola. The sequence continues at coordinate 24,256 of JAAVUK010000819.1, forward strand.
AAATTCAAGCTGATTAATATCAAGCCTCGAGATATAGATCGCCTCAAGCTGACCTTGCTCCGTGGGTGCTCGCAGACATTCCTTGTCGGGCTTGATTGTTCGGACACTCCGACGTCATACCGGGAAAGATAGGGTTCCTGGCAAATTGAGGTCGCACTGCACACAAGTCAACCTCACACGAGACTTTCCCAGCCCAGGCCCTCTAACTGTACCCACAGCCCTGCCCCCGAGAGTGGACGATTCAGTCAATCACAGGGCGGTAATTAAAAATTCTAGGTTGTCAGCAGCACAACCACCACCACCACGACTCCCGTGTTTTACCTTGATCTTTTCCCCCCTTACTCTATATTTCGCTTCCCGTTAGGAGTCTCGACAAGCGCCAGCGTGCCATCGTCTTCAGCGCGTGCGATATCCCTCGTTTCCTCCATCTTGGAGTCTCCAGCTTCTTTTCCGCTTGTTCCACACACAACACACAAAACTCCCCAAAAAAACCAACCCCGCCCGCCACTACAAGTTTTCCGTGTCCTCGTCGCAACAATGTCGGACAAGCTCACACGGTATGTACGGATGGAAGAGGAGGATCCAAAGACACAGGAGAGAGAGACTAACGAGAAAACTCAACAGTATCGCTATTGTCAACAGCGACAAGGTTCGTCCACGATCGCCTCCGTCACGATTTGCCCCGCCAAAGAAAATCTAACCCCTCCTTTTAGTGTCGCCCGCGAAAATGCCGTCAGGAGTGCAAAAAGTCGTGCCCCGTCGTGCGTAGCGGAAAGCTCTGTATCGAAGTTGCTCCCGATTCCAAGCTTGCCTTCATCTCCGAGTCGCTCTGTATCGGTTGTGGTATCTGCCCCAAGAAGTGCCCCTTCGACGCCATCACCATCATCAACCTTCCCACCAACCTCGAGAGCCAGGTCACCCACCGCTATGGCCCCAACAGCTTCAAGTTGCATCGCCTGCCGATGCCTCGACCAGGACAGGTTCTGGGTCTTGTTGGAACCAACGGTATCGGCAAGAGTACTGCCCTCAAGATTCTGAGTGGAAAGCTCAAGCCCAACTTGGGCCGACACGACAATCCCCCTGATTGGGAGGACGTCATCAAGCACTTCCGTGGTTCCGAGCTTCAGAGTATGTGACAGCGTGAGATCTTTGCCGGAAATATCATTGCTTACTGACTTACCAAACAGACTACTTCACCAAGCTTCTGGAGGACGACCTCAAGGCCGTTGTCAAGCCCCAGTATGTGGACCAGATCCCCAAGGCTGTTCGGGGGCCCAATAAGAGCGTGCGATATTTGATCGAGGGCCGAGCATCGCTTGGTAACACGGAGGAGATCGCCAATGTCTTGGAGCTCAACCACATCATGGACCGAGACGTCAACTTGCTCTCTGGTGGTGAGCTTCAACGTTTTGCTATCGGAACCGTCGCCGTCCAGAAGGCCGATGTCTACATGTTCGACGAGCCTTCCTCCTACCTCGATGTCAAGCAGCGATTGAGTGCTGCTTTGGTCATTCGCTCACTCGTCCGTGACGACGACTACGTTATTGTTGTCGAGCACGATCTGTCTGTTCTGGATTATCTCTCCGACTACATCTGCGTTCTGTACGGTAAGCCCGCCATTTACGGTGTTGTCACCATGCCCTACTCCGTCCGTGAGGGCATCAACATCTTCCTCGATGGCCATATCCCCACAGAGAACTTGCGATTTCGTGACGAGTCCCTGACCTTCCGTATCGTCGAGACAACCGACGACTTCATCATCGACAAGTCGCGCGCCTTCGTATATCCCAAGATGGAGAAGACCCTTGGCAACTTCAAGCTCAGAATCGACGAAGGTGACTTCACCGACTCGGAGATTATCGTCATGATGGGTGAGAACGGTACCGGAAAGACAACCTTCTGCCGACTCTTGGCTGGTGCCCTGAAGCCTGATAGCAAGGCTGCCGTCCCCGACATGAGAATCAGCATGAAGCCCCAGACAATCACCCCCAAGTTTGACGGCACTGTTCGTCAGCTCTTCTTCAAGAAGATCAAGCAGGCCTTCCTCTCTCCCCAGTTCCAGACTGATGTCGTCAAGCCCCTCAAGCTCGACGACTTTATTGACCAGGAAGTCAAGAACTTGTCTGGTGGTGAATTGCAGCGTGTTGCTATCGTCCTTGCTCTTGGTATCCCCGCTGATATCTACCTGATCGACGAGCCCTCCGCCTACCTCGACTCTGAGCAGCGTCTCATTGCCTCGCGAGTCATCAAGCGATTTATCATGCACTCCAAGAAGACAGCCTTCATCGTCGAGCACGATTTCATCATGGCAACCTACCTTGCGGACCGTGTCATTGTCTTTGACGGCGAGCCCGGTATCAACGCGCACGCCAACATGCCCGAGTCCCTCCTCACCGGCTGCAACACGTTCCTGAAGAATCTTGACGTTACCTTCCGTCGTGACCCTACCAACTACCGCCCCCGTATCAACAAGAACGGCTCTCAGCTCGACCAGGAGCAGAAGATGAGCGGCAACTACGTAAGTTTATCCTGGTTATTGCCATTTCAGCAAACGATAACTAACCATCTGCACAGTTCTTCCTCGAGGAGAGTCCTGATAAGAGCTAAAGGCGTTTACAAGGAGACTTTCCCTTCCCGTAATGATGCATCTCCTGGCGTTAAGGGCGTTCAAAATGGAAATGGGCAAAAGCAGCGCGGGGGGCGGGGTTTGGGAATAGATGATGACTACAGCGTAGGCGAGGATGACGATCCAGATGGATAACGACGGCGACGGCAGTGTATCCCCTGTTGTCTGGTCCTACGAAGACACCGGTTTCGCCGGAGAGCAGCTGATTTCGTGTTTTTGTCCTATGCCTTTTAAACTCTTCAAGGTCCTTGACACTTGATGAGTACATAGCAAGGGCGAGACCGGGCTGCTTCATAGATTGAGGGACAACGGATCAAGTAGGATCACTGCCGTCTCAAAGTTTCCTACCTCGCGGGAAACAACCCCAGAAGAAGAATAGCTGTCAGTTAGCTTATCATATTTTCAATCAAAAATGACATTGGATCGTCAAAAGAGAAAGCCATCAATTGGATTCGAGTCCTAACTACCACTGCCTAATACCATCTATCCATCCATTCATGTAACTCCGCTACTACCATTTTACGTACGATCTCACAGGTAAAAAACCTAAGAAGGAAGAATGGGAAGACACATACTAGCCAGACAAGATTGCTTATGGGGAGCAACATGGTCGCCATCTGTTTCCACCGCTGCGGCACCGGGTGGCCATGGCGACGAAGCCGCAAGCCTGTACTCGAGAGTCATCGCACCCAACAGACGTTGCCGGGAGACGGGATTGACGATACCAGTACGTACTAAGAAAGAGCGCAGGTGCATGCTGGACTATAACGCGAGGACAGTGTCCAATATTTAGTCCTCCTCAATCTCGCCCTCCTCGCTCCCGGAATGAACGTCCTTGGCCGGAGCTGGAG
>JAAVUK010000820.1:0-26865 GCA_014899095.1 Fusarium buxicola
CCCGAGAACACCATGGCCGCTGAAGCTCCAGAAGTCGACTCCGGAGCCGAAGGTAGCTTGCATTGACGCTTCCAATGTCGATACGAACGATTTATCTAACGTATCTATAGCTATATTAAACCTCACCATCATCCTGCCCGACGCCAATGCCAGCACGATGCAGATCATGGTCCGTCATTCGACTTAGCCGGATCCCTCCTCGACCTCTAGCTCACCATGATATTCAGGTGTCGTCTCAAGAACAGGTTCATGAGGTCCGCCAGTCCATTATTGACCTTCCGTCCGCCTTCCAATTTACATGCTTTCACCTCGAGTTCAACGGCGAGAAGATCAACGACTTCATCCCCCTCGCCGAAATCCCCGAGCTTGGCACCCACCCCGAGATCTACCTCGTCCAAGACCCTTACACCGAGAAGGAGGCTCGCATCCACCTGGTGCGTATTCGGGAGCTAATTGGCGCCGCCGGTGATCGCTCCGACACGACTCAGGGCCTTCTCCCTGGGCTCTCCCTCTTCGAGACCGTCGCCAGCGAGGCCCACGGCAACAACGAGGAGTCCGCCGAGGACCTGCCCATCAAGGACTACGACTTCCAGGCTGTGCCCTCTCTTACCAGCTTGGTGCCTCAGCCCACCGAGCCTGCTCCCAAGACGGTGAAGCAAATCGCTTTGTCGGCCTGGAACCCTCCTCCTCCTCACCTGCGACAGCGTGGTCATCTGCTGTACCTTGTCGTCACCACCACCGAGGGCGAGCAATATCAGATTACATCCCATGTCTCGGGCTTCTACGTCAACAAGTCGTCCAACGCCAAGTTTGACCCCTTCCCTCGGCCAGCACCCAAGGGCCAGTCCGCCCACTCTCTGTTGGGCCTCATTGAGCTGGTCTCCCCCTCTTTCGCCGACTCCTTCACTCAACTCCAGGAATACAACAACCAACGCGATCCTCTTGCGACCTTCCAGATTACCAACGCCATCCCGGCTGCCCCTTGGGCGGTTCCATCACCTAACTCCTCCCTTTGCACACATCTCCCTGATCCTACACGGTCCCAGGAGACTTACCTCCTTGCCGGTATCGAGAACACTGATACTCTGCGAGATTGGAACGAAGAATTCCAGTCCGCCAAGGAGCTTCCTCGCGAGACCGTGCAAGACAGGGTGTTCCGCGAGCGTCTGATCTCAAAACTGTTTGCTGACTACAATGATGCTGCCACCCGAGGAGCTGTTATGGTTGCCCGTGGCGAGATTGCCCCCCTGAACCCCACAGAGTGCAGAGATGCCCAGATCTTTGTCTACAACAACATCTTCTTCTCTTTTGGCGCTGATGGTGTAGGTACTTTCACTTCCGAGGGCGGTGACGAAGCTGCCCGAGTTGCTACCGGTAAGGATGTTGCTGGTGTCAAGCTTGTCAACCAGCTGGACATCGAGGGCCTCTTCACTCCCGCTACCGTGGTTGTTGACTACCTTGGAAAGCGAATTGTCGGTCAGAGCATCGTGCCCGGAATCTTCAAGCAGCGCGAGCCCGGCGAGAACCAGATCGACTATGGTGCGGTAGACGGAAAGGATATTGTGGCCGCTGACGAGCGATTCGCTCCTGGCTTTGCCCAGCTTTCTCAGGCGCTCAAGGTCAAGAAGCACCCTGTCTGGGATAAGGACGGCAAGCGGTTCGATTTGGAGGCTAGCGTGGAGACCAAGGGCTTGATGGGTACCGATGGCCGCAAATATGTGTTGGATCTTTACCGCATCAGCCCTCTCGATATTGCTTGGCTAGATGAGGATGGCCTCCCTGAGGATGGTGACGCCTATCCTCACCGTATGACCGTCTTGCGACCCGAGCTTGTTGACTCTTTTGCGCGATACAAGATGAAGCAGTGGGTGGACAAGGAAATTGCTCGTCGTGCCGAGCAGAAAAAGGAGACGGAAGAGGGCAAGGACGGCGAGGGCGACAAGGAGGGTAAAGAGGACAAGGAGGGTAAAGAGGACAAGGAGGATAAAGAGGACAAGGAGGGTAAAGAGGACAAGGAAGACAAGGAAGACAAGGACGAGGATGCTAAGGCTGAGGAGAACCAGCCTAACCTGTCTGACTTCAAGTTTTCTCTTAACCCCGACGCTTTCAGCGGCCAGGTGCCTCAGACTGAGGAGGAGAAGGCTGAGTTTGCCGCTGATGAGGAGGAAGTCCGGGCAGCAGGCACCTATCTTCGCGACCAGGTCATCCCCGATCTGCTCCGTGAGCTCTCCGATTCTGACATTAGCTTCCCCATGGACGGTCAGTCGCTGAGCCGACTCCTTCACAAGCGTGGTATCAACGTCAGATATCTGGGCAAGGTGGCCGAGCTCTCTAACGACGGCCGACTGCGCTGCCTGCGCGAAATCAGCGTCCAAGACATGGTTGCCCGAGCCTTCAAGCACCTGTCTTCTGTGTACCTCCGCCATCTGCCCGTCCCGGCTGTCCCTAGCGCCGTCGCGCACCTCCTCAACTGTTTGCTTGGCCATAACTTTAACGACAAGCCTGTTGCTGAGCTCGATTCTTCTCTGCGGACTCTCTACTCAGATGCCGATTGGTCATTCGAGAAGCTCACTCCTGAGAGCCTACGGGAAAACATCGAGGAGCAGATCCTCCAGCGCTTCCGATACGAGCTCGACGATGACTGGCACAACCAAGTCCGCCCTGTTCAGCTCCTCCGTGAGGTGTGCCTGAAGCTTGGTATTCAGGTCCAGGCCAAGGACTACGCCTTCACTGCCGATGCTTCGGCTGCCACCCCTGCTCCAGCTCCCAAGGCTGCCCAGTCTGCTACCAACGGCCAGGCCAATGGCGAGTCTAAGAAGAAGAAGAAGAACAAGGCCCGCGACGTTTCTCCTTCTGAGGCTGCTGCTTCTGCCAGCATCCACACCTTCAGCCCCGACGATGTTGTCGACCTGGTCCCTCTGATCAAGGATTCCAGCCCTCGCAGCGCACTCGCCGAGGAGGCTCTCGAGGCCGGCCGCATCTCCATCTTCCAAAACCAGAAGAAGCTGGGTCAGGAGCTTCTGCTGGAGTCCCTGTCCCTCCACGAGCAGATCTATGGCATCCTACACCCCGAGGTTGCCCGCGTCTACAACAGCTTGTCCATGCTGTACTACCAGCTTGACGACAAGGAGGCTGCTGTCGAGCTTGCCCGTAAGGCCATCATTGTCGCCGAGAGGACCGTCGGCGTTGACTCGGCTGAGACGCTGCTCAACTACCTCAACTTGAGCTTGTTCCTCCACCAGGTCGGCGACAGCAAGGGCGCTCTCGCGTACTCGAAGCACGCTCTCAAGATGTGGAAGATCATCTATGGCCCTGGCCACCCCGACTCCATCACCACCATCAACAACGCTGCTGTGATGCTACAGCACCTCAAGGCCTACCACGAGTCCAGGCTTTGGTTCGAGGAGTCGCTGCGCGTGTGCGAGTCTGTCTTCGGCAAGCAGTCGGTCAACTCTGCTACTCTGCTCTTCCAGTTGGCGCAGGCCCTTGCCCTCGACCGTGACTCTAAGGGAGCCGTTAGCCGCATGCGCGAGTCCTACAATGTCTTCCTCGCCGAGCTTGGGCCCGAGGACAAGAACACCAAGGAGGCTGAGAGCTGGCTTGAGCAGCTCACGCAGAACGCCGTCTCCATCGCTAAGCACGCCAAGGACGTCGCTGCTCGGCGAATCCGATCCGGGATCCGATTCAACACCACCGCGTCTCCAGCGCAGGCTTCCAACGCCGCCGCCCCCGGTCGCACCGGCCCCGGCTCGCAGGTTGACTCCCGCAGCATCGATGAGCTCATCAAGTTCATCGAGGGTAGTGAACAGAAGTCCTCCAAGAAGCGGCCAAGCCGTGGAAACCCGAAGAGGCGAGGCCAGGCCGGAGCCCGATAAGCTCACGACTCTTACGAAAAACTCTATGATGCTGTCATGTGGCTGAGATATTCACACCGCTGTGTTGAAGCACATAAGCGGAAAAGGAAAAAAAATGTACCTTTTATAATGTTTGTTGGGAGGCATGGTTACGGGAAACGGTCCCTTGGTTGTAGGGCTTGGGATGGTGGGCGGAGTGGTCACACATATTTGCATCTAGAGGCGCGCTCCCAACATCTGTATATATCAAACCAAAAAAAGGCTCTGCTCCAGGCCACTGGGCCAGGACGATCTTCACTCTTATAAATAACGATCTTCAAGTCTGGGCCACGTTTGCCCGCTCACCTTTACACTTCCACTGTCGCTATAAACTGTCAAGTGAATCACAGACTTCTGCATAGGTAGGTAGTCACATGTGAGTATGTCATGACGAAACTTGAGTCACTGAACACGGGCGTATTCATCAGCACATTCATTGAATTCATCTCCGTCATAAACATTCTCGGGATGCTGACATCAGGTACTACTTCGCCGTATGCCGACCAGCTTGCCGAGTACGTGGTTCAAAGACCAGCTCCGACTCCTTTTCGTGATACAAACAGATAACGCGATAATGATACAGACGCCTTACGTATGACCTTTCAAAATGGAAGCACCCCTTCCGACTGGCGCGTGATATGCCCCGATACTCTGAAATCCCCTAGAAACAACATGTTAGCTTGAGGTCAGGGGCTTGAGAGCGGGGGGGGGAGACTCACTTGGTCAAATCAAACCCTTGTTCCTCCTCAACTTCAGGTGGTTCAACGATGGGCTCTGGACTCGACCGTTGACGCCGTGATGGGCTACTTGGAGGCGACTTGTTCCCGCGTGGAGGACTGCTGCTCTGTTGCGGCAAGGCGCCACCAGCTTTTATAGGACTCAAGTCGTACCCCCCCAAAGGCTTCAATGGAGTACTACCAATGTCTGCGTATTTCCAGAATGGTGCTGGAGAGCTGGTGGGCATGTGTTGGCTGGGCCGTTGCGCTGTGCTTGGGGGAGCGAGCTTAGGGTGGACTCTAGGTGGTGCAGGCGTTACGAACGACCCTGCATCATCTTGATATGAAGATGTAAGTGTAGGCGACTGAGGATGGTACATTGAGAATGACGAGTCCCCTCCAGGAGTCTTTCTGGGGCGAGGCAGTGGGCTCCCATCGGCAGTCAGGGTGGCGCTCCTACCAAAGGATCGATCGGATGGCCGGTCAGGAGTCGATTGTGCGATGAGTAGGGAGGGTCGTGGAGGTGGTGAAACTGGAGGCGAACCTCGTCGCTTACGCGCAGAGGCAGGTTCTCTCGATGCCATGTCCCTGGGGCCATGTGTGATATATGCAAGCTGATTGGGAGATGAGGGCGCGGATGATCCACGATGACCGCCGCGACCGACTCGATACGCATTCCGAACCATTTCCTCTCGCGCTTCTGAGACGATCTGCCACTTCATGCCTTTCCCTGGCTCATCAGTTGACCGGGCTACCTTATCGAACGCCTTATTAAGGGAAAGGTTGTGCCGAATAGAGTTCTGAGCGTGGTCAGCAAAGAATGAGGGGTAGCAGCTTTGTTGAATGAACTCACCTGCCAGCCTGCAGCTTGCTGGTGACGATAGTATGCATAAGTGCTCATGATGTACGTGTATATGCCATTGAGATTGAGCTTTCCATCAGGAGCATTCAAGATGGCCTGTGTAATCATCTGAGCGTAGCTGTATTGAGGCTTGATATGCTGGTTCTCGTCCTGGCTGAGGTCGACTCCATTGGCCCCAATCATGACAGCTGGGGTGCTTGCGGCTGGTGATTTTGAATGACTCTGAGCAGATGGCGGCGTTCCTGGTCGCTTGTACTCGGGAGGCGCCGGAGCGATGAGGGGTTGCCGTCGTGATGACCGAGACTGGGGTGTGTCGATGCTGAGGCCGGCGCGTTGTAGGAAGACAGGATGAACGGTCAAGGGAATAATCTCGGAAGGCAAAACGAACATCATCTCGACATTTCCGATCTCGATGACCTCGCCGCTCGTGAGGGGATGCGCCTGGCCGGACTTGACGGGCTGACTGTCCACCTTGGCACCATTACGTCCCTTAACGTGAAGAAACCACTTCTCATCCTTGGAGTCGAACGAGATAGTAGCATGCTCGCGCGACACCATCTTGCTAGGACCTAGGTCGATATGCACTTGGTCGTCGTCGTCAGTTCCAGCGGTGGGGGTGTGAGAGGCATGGGAGGTTTCGGGAGCTCGGCCGATGTTGACGACCAACTTGGTGATGTAAAATGTCCAATCCTGCGCGGCAACCTTGGCGTAGGCCTTGACTCCATCACCGTTGGCCTCGTGGATGGCATTGGCATGATCTTTACTGGCCTGCACAGGCTGATTCCTCAGATGCTGGGTGACTTGCGACACCAGCTGGTCGTCGTTGGGCGTGGGGGGTTCTTCGTCTTCTTGAATCTGTTTCGGAAGCTCCGTGTCAGCCGGGATGAGCAGTGCAGTCGCCGAGCGGGCTCGACGTACCTTCTTGCGACGCTTGGCCGGGCGACTGGGCGAAGACTCTTGGATGTTTTCAACTTCAACGGGCGAAGTGGCAGCGGCAGCGGCCGCGGCTTTACGCGGTTCGCGACGAGCCCTCGAAGCTCTCTTTGCCGAAGGCGGCATCGTGCGTGCAGACGCTGCAGTGTGTAACGGCTGCGAACGGAAGTGTGGAGGGACCAAAGTTAGAGTTCGTGAACGGATTTGAGGTCGGTTTTGTCTCTCCCTGATCGTGTTTTCCCGCCCTTGACGTTGCTGAGAGAATGTGGGAGGAGTCGTGTCGTCAATCGATGTATCGTCAACTATAGCAAATAAATGCCCTTTAAAGTTCGTACCGCGTTCGCGTTGGACTTAGTGTCAGTAAGTGGCAGGGTCGTGACAGGGCTGCGGGCTGTGGGCTGGGATGTGGGTAATGGGGCACCGATCCAAGCATATTGTGACCTCGCTGGATGCATTTCTTGCACCATAATCAGCAGAGAAGGGGCTGATGGTAGCTGCATTTGCCTGTAAGGGGGCGGACTAGCGCGGGTAAGCGTCAGCATCTCAACGGGAAACCAGCAAACAAGGCGGTTGGTTAAATGCCAAGACCAATGTCTTAGCTCAGTAAGTAGCTGCGTCTCAGCCTCTCAGGGGACGGACGATAGGTTGTCTTGTTAAGTGAATATCTATCGATCGTATCGCGAAATGATTTGCTTGTGATGTGATGCAGTACAACGTCTTCCATAGCCACAAGCCCAGCCTCGTTGTTGTGTGTTGATCAGGTTTTACTCAATGTTTGAGGCCCGGTATCACTCCGTAAGACAAGACCCAGGGGTAAACGATAAACCTTTATGTTGGAAAACTTCCAAAGGCTCCTCTACGGGCTCCGTTACCAAGTAGGTACCTATAGGTTAAACCTGCAAGTATCCCGTCCGTAGGTACCTACAGATAAAATACGTCCAGGTGCCTCAGGTGCCTCAGGTGCCTCAGGAGCAAGGCCCACTTCTTTCCAGCATCCAACTTTCTGCCACCACCGCGTTTGTGCAGCCTCGCCGCGCCTCGTAGACTAATACCTAGCTAAGGTATCCAGCGAAAAGCGACACCCTGCATTACCCAACTTGGCTTCTTCACCACCCAGCGAAACCACTCGATATTCTTTCCAACCATCCCTTACCTCCTCGACCCAGCCATCATCGACATTCGCCCACGTAGTACTCGCCTACATACCAGAGCTCCAGCGCCCTCGTGTGCTCTACGTCTCCCTTGCGCTGCCCTTGGAGAGGCTTGAAGCCTGGGCTGCAGCAGAGCATCCAAACAAACTCACCGCGCCACAACAACTGCTGCTCCCAAAGCCGCCATCTCCTGATTCCCTCCCTTGACCTTGCATTGGTTTTCCGATCCTTCGCTACCGCCCCGACCCCGACCCGACCTCCACCCACGCAATCGTCGCCGCCGCCGTGCCGTGCCGTGCCGCTCGTCTGTCGTGTGCCAACATCACCGACCCTAACTGAGGTGCTGGTTGCGCCGAAGCCATGGCAACAGAGCAGGCCTATGGTGTCACGCCGCCCATCTCGGTGCAGCTTCCCACCGATGCGGAAAAGCGCGCCTCTGATGCTCTTCTCGAAGAGCTGAAGCGCCAAAAGACGTTTGAGAGTCCGGCAGGCATAGCCAAGAGGCAAGTTTTGTCATATCCCAGTCTCTGACCTGGAATCTAACTCGTTTCGCTGCAGAGCCGAAGTTGTCGACTCGATTCAAGCAATCTGCAACGCGTTCGTCCGTCGAGTCGCCCAAGAAAAAGAACCTAAAAACGAAGTCCTCATTCGAAATGCGCGAGGCAAAGTTTTCACCTACGGCAGTTACAGGCTAGGCGTATACGGCCCTGGTTCCGATATTGATACCCTTGTTGTTGCCCCGAAATACGTTACTCGCGAAGATTACTTCAAGTATTTCCCTGACTTGCTCGTTTCAATGGCTCCAAAAGGTTCCATCACCGACCTGACCGTGGTGACCGACGCTTTTGTGCCCATCATCAAGTTTGAGTACTCTGGCATAAGCATTGACTTGATTTTCTCTAGGATCATCCAGAAACAAATCTCGTCTGACTTCGATAATCTCAAGGACTCGGGCTTACTGCGCGGGTTGGACGAGGCAGAGTTGCGATCGCTCAACGGCACACGAGTCACCGATGAGATTCTGACACTGGTGCCAGAGCAGAGCACCTTCAAACAGGCGCTACGAGCCATCAAACTGTGGGCGCAACGTCGCGCCGTCTATGCAAATATCATGGGTTTTCCCGGTGGAGTGGCCTGGGCAATGCTTGTTGCGCGAGTATGCCAACTCTACCCCAAGGCTACACCATCCGTCATAGTCAATAAGTTTTTCCTGGTAATAAGCCAGTGGCGCTGGCCGCAACCTGTTCTTCTCAAGCCTATCGAGGGTGGACCTCTTCCCGTCCGAGTCTGGAACCCCAGGGTATGTTAGAGTCTGGCCAGTCAAGTCCCCAGCCAAATGCTAATTCTCATTAGTTATACAAGGGAGATACGTTCCATTTGATGCCAGTCATCACCCCGGCTTATCCCTCCATGTGTGCCACTTTCAACATCACCCGTTCATCCATGACGGTCATCAAACGAGAGCTTCAGCGAGCGCTTCAGATATCTGAGAGTATCATGGTGGGCAAGCGTCCCTGGAGCGATCTTTTCGTCAAGCACACCTTCTTCACCGCAGGGTACAAGTATTACATTTCCGTCATCTCATCTGCCAAGACCAAGGAGAGTCACCAAATCTGGTCCGGCTATGTCGAGTCCAAGGTCAGAATGCTGGTACAGAAACTGGAACAACATCCGTCCATCGCGCTTGCCCATGCATTCAACAAAGGCTATGAGCGACAGCACCGATGCCAGAACGAACAAGAGATCGAATCTGTACAAGAGGGTAGCCTTGATTACTTGTGTGCAGAGAAACCCGAGGAAACGTTCGCGGTCAAGTCCGAGCCTGCGGTGGCCGAGCTGCCCATCAGGACGGAGAACGGAGAGGATGGCAAACTCATCAAGCCTGAGAATGGAGAGGATGGCTCGATGATCAAGCCCGAACCTACAGAAGACAACGGCCCGGTCAAAGCCGAGCCCTCGGATGATGTCAAGCTCCCAGAAAACTCTCCAGCAACCGGCGTGACTGACGTTCATACGACAACTCATTATATCGGCCTCGAGCTGGCTGGAGGTATGTTTCAGCACCTAAACTTTGAATCCCACAGCTACAGTCTGCTTCGACAGCGGCGAGAACTACTTAGACAGTGCTGACCGTGCAGGCGCCAAATCACTTGATCTCTCATATCAGGTTGAGGAGTTCAAGGAGCTCTGCACCTCGTGGCAGAAATACAAGGATGACTTGAAGGACATTGTTTCGATTGGTGTCCAGCACGTCCGGAAGTAAGTCGCACCACAAGTGCCCCAGATACCAGCGCACGTGGGCTTGCTGACCTTTGCCCAGCTTCAACCTACCAGACGACATTTTCGAAGCTGGCGAAAAGAAGCCCCAGAAGAAGTCTGCGGGCGTTAAGGGCGCAGCAAACGGCAAGAAACGCGGGCCTCCAGAGGTATTTTATTCATCTCCGCACGATTCCCCCTGGCGTCGAAGATGCGCCGTGCTCGATGGCATAGCCCTTGAAGAGACGGGACAAACTGATGAATAAACAGGAAAACCCGCCGCCTGCGAAGAGACAACAGGCCTCGGTTGCGGCCGCTGGCTGAGTATAGCACCTCGCATCCCTAGAAGATGCCTTGAACATCCCTTGGGAACATGTTGACTCGAAAGAAGTTGACTCATTTCTGTGTGGACTACACAAACGTTTCAAATTCTCGGCAAGTCCAGAAACGGCATGACGATAGGGCCTCTATGGCCGATAATCTGACTAACATGCAAAAAAAGATTTCATTCATCAGGGGCTGATCTGCTTCGCTTGGAAGGCTCGGCAGATGCAACCCCGAGTATCAACCAATTACTGGCGGCGTCACAACGATTAACAGATTGAATAATCTACATTAATATCGCAGCAGAGGCACATGTAGTTAGTGTGCGAGAAGGGCGGCTGGCCTAGACGGCGTCTCGCCACAAGGCGATAACCCGAGTCCAGGGTCACTCCGGACTCTGCTATTTGAACATGTTTAGCAATCCCATATTGCGCCTGTAACTAGGAAGAAGGCTTTGCTAGATCAATACAAGCGTTTTTGGGGCCTAACGAGCCTCGCCAACCCTAATCTTGTCGTGTCTGTTGGCCTTGGAAGGACTGCACGCGACGTGACTTGATCCAGGCGAAACTGAGAGTTCTCGCTGTGAGCGTCAGGGGCTGGATACACGTCCTGGCTAAGTGTCGGCATTACATTACGTACTGCCAGCTAACTCGGTTGCCGGCTTCGTCCCAGTCATTGGTTTTCCGTGGCTACCTTGTGAGAAGCCTCACATATCGTCGTCATCCTCATCGCTCCCACTGAACCAGCCTTCCTGGTAGGCATCTGCCAGATCCGCCAGTCCGTTACCCAGGTCTTCTCGTTCGTTGACCCCCACGAGGCGCGCAGATTCGGACCGCAGCCTTCTGATGCGCTGCACCATGGAGCTGTTGGTCGAAAGACTGGTCTGGACACCAACGTCTGGCTGGCCTGCGAGCTGGGGATAGATTTGCGGATAGGCATCCAGCAAGGGGAACCTAAGGGATGAGTCGTATCTGGTCATGCAGTCAGCGCCGTGTCCCGTCACGGCTCGAGGTAGAGATGGGGCTACATACTTGCGTACGACGGGGTTACCTATAACAGGTCGTTCATCATGGCCGAGATGCCCAGGGGCGTCCTTGCCCGGATCCTCCAATGGGTTCAGGTCTCGACATGACAGTATCTCGCCAAAGATATGCTTATGGGGATTCCGTCGTCCAACAGGCTGTCTACTCCACTGCCGTCCCACCTGGAAGAAGTCAACATCAATGCGGCTATCCTCTGGGGCATCTCTCGTAGGTGCCAGAGACATGTGCAGACGAGCCAGAGGCTGGTTCCCATTCGCATTCAGACTTTGAGCCATGTCGTCCAGAGAGACGGGCTGGTCGAGAGAGCCGTGTGCCAGGCGCGAAGGCAGGGTAGCCGTTTCAATGCCAGCCGCCATGAGAGCAGATGTGTGCCATGCCGAGTGGCGATCCAGCGACAGGCCGGCTGGCAAGTCGTCTTCGGGCAGGGCCAGCGGTACGACGGTCGAAGCTTGGGTGCAGAGCTGCTCGATGCTGTGGGCCACGTTGGCGAGACGGAGCTGGCGCTTGGATCTGGGGATGTCGAGTAGGGGGCTCTGCAAACCCCATACCCAGATACAGGACTTGGGGAACTCATCCCTCAGCGACTCGAGATAGGAAGATGCGAAGCCGCCCCAGGCATCGTCGATGGTGGTAAATACCTGAATCCCCTGCAACTGGTCACACTCTTCCGCAAAGGGTCGAAAGTCCCGATCCACGAGGTCGGCCTCCTTGTCGAGCATGGAGAAGAGATCCGTCCCCATGGAGAAGCGCTCAAAGGGCATGGTCGTGGAGTTGAGCTCAAAGTCATAGAGGGGGACTAGAGACCGGGGGTGGAAGTAGGCGCGGGAGAAGTCGGACCAGTATCGTACAGTAGACGTGGTCAACTGGGGGGGCTCAGTGCCCGCATCCAGACTTTGCTGGTAGGCGCTGGGTTCGATGGGCGTCTGTTTGTGCACGACGGATCGGCCTGACCACAAAGCATCGGGTTTCGCCTCAGACTCGGCTTCATAGAGGGCGTTGATCTTGCGCAGGGAGCCAAAGCCGCCTTTGAGGTCATATATGACGGTCCGAGGAAGAAAGGTTTCTGAGCCATCAGCGCCTACGCCAGCACGCCAGTGGATGTTGTGATCAACGGGGGGGTTCTCGTCCGCTGAATACGTAAAGTAGGATTCCTGGCATTCGGGTTAGGGCACTACATTCGCGCGTTACAAGTCAAGTTGTCCTTCTTACCTGGGCGTTCCAGAAGTGAGTGGCCGTGTAGTTACTCAGCTGGCCAAGCTGAAGACTGATGATCTCACGCATTGACGAGCCGCTGCAGATCCAAGGTTATGAGACAAGTTCAGATATCACAGTCAGATATCACAAGTCAAGCCAAATCAATACAAGTATGCCAACTTTCATAAATATCAAGTCGAGTTACAGGCTCCGGCATTTTCACATGACATGCAGCATCCATCACAATCCTTACCCTGCACACACGCTTGTGGTTGGAAAAGCTACCTACCCTGACCTGGCTTATCTAATCACCAGTATCATCACTGGCTTCAATATTCAAGCAAGCACCAAAGCCCAAATTTCGAGCAATTACTTGATCAACGAGTTCTCGGTTATATGATGATGCAGTTACTATTTTTTCAGTTTAAAATCCATTTTTTTAAATTTTATTTTTAGTACCCTAAAAGGCCGATTTGCCTCTGGTCGGCCATGGCGGGAAGTGCATTATGTCATTGGCGAGGCGTCACACTTACACCAGATATCACGAGACTCACCCAGTACAACACTCACCTCACCCACACACCTTGGCAACATTTCCACCGTCTCCTCACGATATGTCCGCCAATTGACGCGCGCAGAAGATAAAAATGTCACAAGAAACCACAAACAGTGATACCACCGCCAACACTGGCTTCTGGAAAGAACTCGAGTCGTGGAAGACGCCCGCGACCAAAGAGGTTGGCCCCCTCGTCGAGGTCGGATCCAAGGCGCCTTGGTCGCAGGAGCTTCGCTTGCCAGACGGCAAACCCACCCTCGTTGTTTTCCTCCGCCACTGCGGATGTCCTTGTACGTCCACCGCCGTGTTCACAGCGCAATGCTAACCATGATATGACAGTCGCTGAGAAAACCTTCAAGTCCCTCACTGCCCTCTCAGACGCAAACCCACAAGTCCACTGCGTCGCCGTCTCCCACTCCTCGGCTGAAGCCACCGACCACTGGCTCCCCGAGG
This sequence comes from Fusarium buxicola, assembly GCA_014899095.1. Taxonomy (NCBI): domain Eukaryota; kingdom Fungi; phylum Ascomycota; class Sordariomycetes; order Hypocreales; family Nectriaceae; genus Fusarium; species Fusarium buxicola. Next base: position 13,382 of record JAAVUK010000820.1, read on the forward strand.
TCGGCGGCACCTGGGCTGCCGACGTCATCGTCGACGAGGGCCGCGACCTCTATGCGAAATGGGGCCTCGGCATCTCGTCGACATGGCACGCCGTGAACCCCGTCACCCTGTGGTCCGTCTTCAGCCTGGGCAAGAACGAGGGCATCTGGAACCGACCCACCGAGAGCGGCTCGCGGTGGCAGACGAGCGGCGCTTTTGCCGTTGACCGCGATGGTATCATCCGCTGGGCCCATGTTGCCCGCACTGCCGATGACCTGCCCGACCTTCAGGCCGCCATTACTGCTCTTGGATTCCCGCCTTCTGACGATAAGCCCCATGCTAGCAAGACTCGCTGAGATGAGACCGTCTTTCAACTACGCGTCTCTGAAGAGGTGAGGCATATATCATCCATAGGCCCTGGGCCATCCATAGGCCCTAGGGCGCTGGAGCCCGACGTAAACGAGTGACGGAGAGACATGGTTCTGGCACATCATTGTATATCACCTCTTCCTTTAGTTCTCTCCATCTCGTTCTTTCCGATAGAACCCCCACCGGAAGACTACCGTCGCTCTGCCGACGAAGCCACCAAAGAGTTACACCAGCCCGACGCTCTTCAAGACCAGGCCAAGAGACGGACTCTCGTTTGTCAGCCCTCCGTGTACCAATACAAAACGGTTGGGCTTTCACTGAGGTCCATCAGATACAAGATAGTCGTCTACTCACTCCGCAGCCCTTTCACATGAGCGCAATAATCGATTATCCCCAAAGTACTTGAAGAATCAGGGCTCGTTGAATAACTGCAACATTCTGGCTATATCGTGTCGCAATTACATTCAAAATGAACGCGTTGATATTTCAATTATATATAATTATGACTTTTGAAGGGTATCTCTTAATTCATGACGTATCGTTCCGAGTCTTGTGTTCCATCGTGCCTGGGAGTTTAGTGCAGACCACGACAAAAACCACAAGTATAACGCAGCCGGCACCCTCATTTCGTGACGTTTGTTGCAGAACCATGCCTCATCTTCAAAGAGACAGTAGCGTCTCAAAGAGACAGTAGCGTCTCAAAGAGACAGTAGCGTACTCAGCTGGCCCAGCTCCATCCCCACCCTCCTCTGTCCAACAATTGGGCAGACCCCGTCCGCCCAGTTGGAATGCATGATTTTAGAAATCACCAAGCCAACCAGGCCGATGCTGCTCACCATCTCCAGCGCAAGCATGCACTTTTGCCTGAGGTTTCCCCCCAGTCCCAAAAGCCCAAGCGGGTCCTGATGAGTAGGCTCCTTACTCTCTCGTTTCTTGGGACGCTTTTGTTTCTCCCCGTCAGTAGTAACCCGAACAAGACGTGACTCGTACGCAGGTGCGTTCGAATTCGACCTCTCCTCCATGAGATGGTATAGTCGCTCGGATCGGAGACTTTGCCGCAAGTTGTTTGCCCAGTTGTACAGCTCCAGTCGTTCCCAGCTCGGTGTTCGCCTGAAAGAACGCAACCTCAAAGCACTTTCAGGAATGGAGCGAGACACCATGCATCCGCTTGACAAGGCGCTCTGGAGGAAACTATCACCATGATGGCGACGCCACTTGACACACTTGACAGCTGCAGCATGGCGTAGCCGAGCGCTGCCATCCAAAGAGAAAATGCGGTCGACGAGCCTGTTCAGGTCGGTGGAAACGAGGGGTGGGATGTATTCCGAGTTCATCAGAACGCTAGCGTCCATAGTATCGTAATCCGGTCGAGTTTCCGTAGAAATGGCGTACACGCAGAAGGACTCGTCTGATGGCCCAGGGCCATCGAAGGAGAAACACTCGACGTCCTCATTAGCCAATTTCTGCATAACTCGCTGCCTGATGTGTTGGATCTCTTCGGGAGCGAGCTCTTCGATCCGTGTCAAGATGGGTATAACATTAGTCATGCCTTGAGCGTGCTTGATGTATTCCACATCTTCCCGTTCAAGGCCTGAGATGTATTAGCGAATGTACCAAGATTAAATTCGAATGTCGAGAAACCTACCGCTGTGGGGAATTAGATAGAGTAAGGCATCGACAACTGGTTCGCCGCCAGAGTTGACAAGAGCAAGTAAATCTGAATCAGCCATAGGCTTACTCATGAGAGATGCCAAGTGAGATTCAACATAATGCAGATCGCGCCATGACCCCTAAGTGAACTGTTAGTAGACGATACAATATTGGGGTCGAGAGATACATACGGAAGCGCCACGTCGATGGCCTGGACTTTCGACGAAGCACACGTTCCTATCCAGAATGTCACCGGTAGCTGAAAGTCGCCTTCGTGTGGTTACAGTAAGGTCAGAATCGGACCGCCACCAAGGATGAGGCCTTGAGCTGGCGTATGTTTCGGTAGCATGCACTCCGCTGCTGTGCTCTATGGGATCCATGTGGACAATGTGCTCGCAGCGTTGCGCAAAGGTCTGGATCAGTGAAGTTTTGCCGATGCCTAGACTAACCGTCAGAAGTCTCGTTCACGATGAATGCTCATCACAGCTGGACGTACCGCTCTGGCCTGCTACCATGATTTTCAGCTTCCCGAGGGACTTGCCCACATCGGAGAAGGGTCGGCGGCGAGGCACCGTCAAGCTGGGCATGATGAGTTGAGGCACGGAGCTATTGTCGTCCCTGTTGTTGTCTGCCATATCAGTTTCTGGAAACGACATGTCGTCTTGGATGGAATCGCTTTGGCATTCGATGGAGGGTCCAGCAAGCGAGCAGCTTCGCGACGAACTGCTCATTGCGGACTCGGGACGCGAGAGATCAAGTAAGGAAGGAGTGCTTGACCGTGATGGAAAAGCCAAGGGATCCTGCTCGACTAGCGATTCCCCTGATTCAGAGGCTGAAGATGAAGATGCAAGATTGTCGATGCGAGGAGGCGAGGGCCGTTGACGCGGGGTTGACGGCTGGCGTGAGCTACGACTGCACTTGCGCCGATCGGTTTGCTGGGGGAATCTGGAACGGGAGCGATCTCGACGAGCGTCAAGGTCGGCTTCGCTGGTGATGAAGCACGCCGTGGGCGCATTTGAAGGGCCACAGGCCAAGCTATCTGGACGACCTGAAGCTTGACTGTTGAGGGGGTGGTTCGTAGGCACGACAGGTCTCATGGTGGTGGGTGCAGAGGGGTCGAACCGGCGCGCGATACAAGGATGCTGGCGATGTAGTTCTGATAACAGACGAGTCGTCGCATCAAACAGCGTCTCAAGGGCGAGGTTTAGAGGTTCAGACAGCGAGAAGAAACCGAGCTGAAGTATTGATTGATGAGGTTGATGAGATTTCAAGACAAGACAGGTCAAGATAACACGGGAGATGCGGATGACGATGGCTTGATTCGCGCCCACAGCTGGGGGCATGGGGCGATAAGCCATCAAATGCCATACTCGGCAGGTGGGGTGTGTGGAGCACGCGGGTGAGTGGGTGCGCGTGCGCCTGTAAAGTACGAATAGCGCCGCCCGTGACATGGCACGCGCTCCAAGAATAACGGGCATGGTCCACCCACAGGCCGAAAGACGACGTGCCATATTCTCCTAATTTACGGATACCTACTGAACGATACTACCGGTATATCAAACAAGATATTAAAGTCTTGTAAAACTCTCATAAGAGATTACTAGGATTCATCTAGACTCTAGCCTCTTTCTTTCATTCTAAAAGACAGAGAATCCCACATGCCTGAATAACGTTAACTGGTGTCAGATTGGCACCCACTAGATGATACCTGCACACGCACTTATCCTTGTATCGGGTCAAGACCCTTTGAGGGGGACCCTCCCTCCCCTCCATCTCAGGCGGCAAATCGAGGAAAGGCTGAGTCGAAAGCGAGGCAAAGTCCAAGGGCGAGAAAAAAAGAGGCAAGCTTAACAACCTGTCACCGACGCGAGACAACACCAAGGAGAATCAAATAAGCCCAGAGTATTGTCTCCTATCGATTTATCTTTCGCCAATATCCTCAAGCCTGGAACTTTACTCTTCTCAGCCGCTCCCATCGAGTCTCAAGTTCCCGTCAAAGTCGGAGACACGCCATTCCATTCCTCCGCCAACACACGCCCACCCTCCGCTCGCTGCTCAAGCTTTTGCTGCTGCCGCTGTCTCGTCCTCTCTTTCATATTCCCAACCCCGTCAGCACAATAAGAAACATTCGCCATGGACGGAAAACGACACCCCAGCTCGTTTCAGCAGCTCGAGAAGCTGGGCGAGGGTACCTATGCCACCGTGAGTGTCTGCTGATCATCCTGCGCCTGGTTGTTATGGATTCCTGTCCATCGCCTATCAAGCACTGCCGGTTGCGTGACTAGACATGTTCAAGACCTCGTTGCTAACGCGCATGATGCGGCACAGGTCTTCAAAGGGCGCAACAGGCAAACTGGAGAGCTCGTGGCGCTCAAGGAGATCCATCTCGATTCCGAAGAGGGCACCCCGTCGACCGCCATTAGAGAAATCTCCTTGATGAAGGAGCTCAAGCACGAGAACATCGTGGGCTTACATGATGTAATTCATACCGAGAACAAGCTCATGCTCGTCTTCGAGTACATGGATGGTGATCTCAAGAGATACATGGATACCAATGGCGAGCGCGGCGCTCTCAAGCCCGCTACCATCAAGTCCTTCATGTACCAGCTCCTCAAGGGCATCGACTTCTGCCACCAGAACCGCGTCCTCCACCGCGATCTCAAGCCCCAGAACCTGCTCATCAACAGCAAGGGCCTTCTCAAACTCGGTGACTTCGGTCTCGCCCGCGCCTTCGGCATCCCCGTCAATACCTTCTCCAACGAAGTTGTCACGCTATGGTATCGTGCCCCCGACGTCTTGCTTGGAAGCCGAACATACAACACTAGCATCGACATCTGGTCCGCTGGCTGCATCATGGCCGAGATGTTCACCGGCCGACCCCTCTTCCCTGGAACTACCAACGAAGACCAAATCATCCGCATTTTCCGCATCATGGGAACCCCAACAGAGCGTACCTGGCCCGGCATCACCCAATATCCCGAATACAAGCCGACCTTCCAGATGTACGCCACCCAGGACCTCCGGAACATTCTCCCGGCCATTGACCCAACCGGTATAGATCTGTTGCAAAGGATGCTACAGCTTCGACCAGAGTTGCGGATCAGTGCCCACGAGGCCCTTCAGCATGCTTGGTTCAACGACCTGTTGATGCACCCGCAACAGCAACAGCAGCAGCAGCAGCAGGCTCTCCAAGCACAGGCCCGCGCCTATCCCCAGGCTGTTCCCAGCCAAGGTTTCGATGCCTACTAGGAATTTGGACTGAAATACAGCTTCTGGGGGGGCTTTCAGGATTGCTAGCCCTGTCTATGCGTTAACTGTTTAAGCACTTTGGTTCAAGCTGTGTCGACGCGCAGCATCTGCAAAAACTATGGGAAGATTGTTTAACGAATGCAAGCACTACGGAGTTCGGGGTCAGCATGAATTAGACGGTGGCGCGAAAGAAGTTGGATCACGGAGGCAGTAGCGTGGCCGGTGTCTTTGTTGTTATTGTTGTCGTCGTTTTGACAACCAGAAACAACTAATATCGAGTAGCTGAAGGGGTTTTGTTCTGGTCTTGTGCATTTCTATTTTTTTTGGTGTGGTGTTCACGTTGCCTTAGCGAAATGGATGAGCTTATCTTGCTTTGTGGGAATTATTTTTTCAACCCATGTCTATTAACGAGGCTCCCATCAACAGGGCTCTTGAATTTGGTCTCGAGAGGATCCTTGGCCCATGTCTCTGCTAGAGCCGCCGTGTCGTCTTGTTCTGCTGGGAAGCCCAGGCTCTCCCTCAACTTTTCAACTTCGTCTCTGACCCTCTTGGCCACCGAGACTCTGAGCTCGAGGGCCTCTGGACTATCCCTCAGTAGTTCTGGATTGCCCTTGTCAACGAGCCTCCTCCATGCCGCCCGCTGGTGGCCAAAAACCTGGTCGACATCGGTCGGCTCTCCTATCACCACCCTCACTTTGTTTCCGATACGTGGTGCCCACCTCGGCCAACCCCTGTCCTCGGCCATGACGTGCTGAGTGCCATGGATGAACATGGGGATAAACTCGGGGGCCGGATCACTCTCGAGAATCAGCCGGGAGACTCCCCATTTGAAGTATCGCATCCCGCTGTCTGGACTTTGGTGGCAGCAGGCCTCGGGAAAGACGTGGACCCAGGCATTCCGGTTCCCTGGGTAGGCAGCTGGCGCCGAGAAACTGTCGACGCCATTGGTCGAGAAGGAGAGCGGCCCGGGGATGGAGGGAGCTGGTGAGTCTGAAGCTGTGGACCAGGGCGATGATGTTGGACCTGAGAGGAGCTTGATGGCTTGCATCATGGTTGGCTGATAGATGCCTCCGTTAGGCGAGTGCCAGAGGCGATGAGTGGGAAGGACTTGGCCAAGGCTAAAGAATGTCGATGTGGCCCTATTGTTTCGGCTGCTGGTCAACTCTGGTTCAGATCCATATGGAGCCTCGAGACGAGACTCACTTGTTCTTGAAGCAGATGTCGTGGGCGCCAAGGCCCCATCGCATATTGACAATGTCAAAACAGTAGCGCAGAGGCAGAATGCCCCAGATGAGAGGATCATCGAGCCTAGCATTAAGCAACATTCTCGCAGTCAGCAAACAGCCCGTAAAATATGTGTGAATGAGCGAGTCTGACATACACTGCGACGTGGTTACAGACAGTGAGCAGCCCGCGCTCACGGCCCCCTGTTTTCCGCCGGTCAAGCACGCCCAGCAGCCCATCCAGCCCTCGCACCTCGAGATGATTGAGACCGTACAGGAATCCCCTCGAGAGCGCGCTGACAGAGCCTATGACAGCTGTCGAGGCTATGCGCCAGGGCAAGCTCGGCCGCGCGGGAGGATCAGACTCGGACATGTCAGCTACAACATGTCTCGTACAAAAACGCTCAATGGGTCGTTTCGTTTGCTGGGAAAAGATATAAAACAAGTATATCATTGAGCATCATCTGCGCGTCGGGGAGACGCGGCTCAACATCCATCCATCATGGACCCACCTCGAGCATTTTTCCGGCTACCCTGCAGAACAACGTGCTGTTCTGTTTCCTGGGGCAGCAACCTAATAAGTCATCCTTTCTTCCTTCAACTTGACACCTTCTTTTCTACATTCTTCTACATTCTGCTAACATCATTCGCTTTGCTGGATACGGCGATTGGCTCCCTGGCATCAAACTCAAAGACTTACTCTCTGCGAGATCATCCCTCGAGCTCCCCCCAGAGGCAAAGCATCGACGTCACCAAGCAAAGCTCCAGCTCCAGCTCCAGCTCCAGCTCCTCAGGACCAGGAAACCCGCCATCATGTCACACAGTATGCTGCACTCGATCCCTCGAGTCCTGGACGAAAGCCCGCTGACTTGTCCCTAGGCAAACGAAACACCTCCCGCCCCGTCTTCACCTCGCACGAACGTGCCCTCGCAAAATCCCACTGGGCATCCTCCTCGGCCCGCCTCCATCGCGACTCGTTCCTCCCCTTCGGCTCCTGCGGCCTCTGCCTCAATATCGCCCGCGATCCAGTCTCTTGCCGCCGTGGCGACATCTTCTGCCGCGAGTGCGCCCTCGCAAACATCCTCGCCCAGAAAAAGGACATCAAGCGCGCCGAGAAGGCTCGCGCCGGCGTTGACGAGGAAGCTGCTAAGCTCAGGTCGCAACAGGACGAGCAGGATCGCGAGCGGGCCATTGAGGATTTTGAGTTGACGCAGGCCGGCCTCGATCGAAAAAAGAAGGGGAGCGCGGTGAGGACAGACGATGCGAATGCGCATGCGACGAGCAGCGAGACAGGTGCCCTGGCTCTGGTAGGGACTAAGCGCAAGTTCCAGCTCGACCAGGATGAGCTGGATCGCATTGCGCGCGAGGACAAGGTCAAGGCAAGAAAGGCGATAGACGAGGAAAAGGTTTGTTCAGCCCTGGTTACTACCATGCCAGGTTACTACCATGCCATTCTTTGCGTTGTCCCGTGTTAATTGTTGTTCTACTATACAGGCTGCCAAACCCACGCTTCCTTCATTCTGGACCCCGTCGCTTACACCAGACGCCCAATCGAGTAAACTCCCTCCCGTCGTCAAGAAAGCAAAGACCGTACCCATCTGCCCAGCGTCTTCGCCAGAAGACACTCACCCGATAACCCTGCAGAACCTCATCACAATCAACTTCAACGAGGAGGAGGGGCCCAAGGGCAAGCAAAAAACATGCCCCTCGTGCCTCAAGATGCTCACCAATGCCTCCAACCCAATGATGGCTAAACAATGCGGGCACGTACTGTGCCACAACTGTGTGAAGCAGTTCATGATACCACCCGCCAAGAAGGCGTCGTCAGAAGAAGAACCACCCCCGACCTGTTACGTCTGTGACGTGCCTCTGACTTTAAAGTCCCAGAAACATGGCGCTGCTCAAGGCTCCTCGATACCCGGCTTGGTCGCGCTCAAGTCCGAGGGGACAGGTTTCTCGGCTCGCGGGGCCAACACCGTGCAGAGATCGAGCGTCGCCTTCCAGTGCTAGCGAATGCCAATCGAGTTTGATTCATCACTTCATCCGCAGTCTTCGTTGTCGTAGGTGAGGTAGCAGCACCATGAACCACACGCGAATGACAAATCTATGAATAACTCCCTTGGTGAGCATCGTCAGACCATGGCTGAAGAAGCTCTTTAGCAGTTCGGCTCGGAGCCCAGCGTATAGTGCTCGCAAGCCCTCGTTCTTGACAATGCGAAGAATGACACCGATAATGGTCTGATCAAGGAACTCAACCATCCTTGTCAATATCCGCTTGGGCTTCGACTCCCTCTCCTGCCCCTTCTCCACGTCTGTTCTCGCCAAGTCGATTGAACCGCCAGCCATCTGAAGACGTGTCTTGCCCGTCTGAAAGGGGTATGTGATGGCGGTGGCGGCAGCTTTGCTGGTGGCAGCGATCAAGAAAGCGATCCACGCAATGGGCACATCCTCTTCTTGGAGCGCAGGGATGATGCGCGCCGCTAGACGCCGATTGACGAAGAAGGTAATGCTGGGGTTGAGGGTAAGAAACAAAGTGGCTGAGTAGCCAGACCACAGGCCAAGCAGACCGCCTTCTTCTCGAATCTCGGCGAGGATCTCCCTCAGCGGCTGCTCACTCCCCAACATCTGCTTCCGCGTCACCACGTTGGAGATGGGAGTGGTGAGAGCGCGGGCACAGGCCCCGGCGATAGCGCCCACAACGAGCTCCTCGAGAATCTTGGGCTTCCGATCTCGGCGACGCAGGTAGTTGTAGAAACCAAAGAATAGAAAACTGTCTACCACCGACTTGGCCACGTCCGTCCCCAGGCCGCTGTACAGGGCTCCAAACCCTCCTTCGTTCGCCGTGATACCCTTGAGGGCCGCAATGATGCCATCGTAATCGCCAGTAGAGTCGCTCGTTTTGCGTTGCGCTTTGAGTCGAGTAGTGATTAGATCAAGCGGGTAGAGAGACGCAGTCGATATGGCTGTCCCCACTGAGCCTGAGATGGCGTGGCCGAGGGCATTCAGAGCCTGTTGAGACGACATGGCAACGACAGTCGCGATGTCGACTGTTCTGCCGATATACCAACTATGAGTAGTGAATTCTGAGGAGCACGTGTGCGAGCGCGGTGAGAGTGAAGAATCGGGAGCTGCATTTTGATTTCGTGCCGCAGGGATGGTTGACGCGATGCCGGATTTACGACGTCATAGCGTTGATCTGAGCGCGCCTCGGTGCCGCCCACCCTGTACTGTCGCATGTGACTTGTCCCGAGGTTAAAAGACGACGAGAGTCTCAAGCGATAAACGAAAATACTTTGATGAATCGAAATATCACGAGGACTCAGAGTCAATGCTCGTATCTTGATCCACAACATAATCAGAGCCATCATCAGAGCCATCGCTGGCAGCCTGTCGGTCGTCATAATCGCCATTAATGGTTGACTCCTCGGGCTCAGAGTCATCGCTCGCAATTTGTCCCGTGTGACAATCGTCATTAGAAATTCGTCCCTGGGTCTCTTCTGGAGATGACACGCTTTCCCCATGCGCCTAGCTTGCCTCGTCATGCTCGTCATGCTCCTACGCCCTGCTTGAAACAGACGGTTGCCTTTGAGGAGTAAAGGTTGATGATGGTCGTCCCGTGTTACCAAATCCCACAACTCCCAAGTCCAGCTCTCCAGGCGCATCCTCGCCGTCCTGCTGCAGTCCAGGATGACCTTCAGGGAGCTTTTGCGCTCCATAGCCGTTAACAGCAAAAATATTCGTTCTTCCACCGTTAGTAGCCATCTGGAGCTGCTCATGAAGCCTCGCAAGCTGGTATTGTCGCTTGATTGGTGTAAATATGGGTTGTGGAAGCAAGGGCTGAGGATTCCACCCAGCCAGCGCACTCATCACGGCACCTGTTTCCTCGTCTGAATCGACAGGCCCGTTGTTCGCATCGTCTTCGTCCTCTACCGGAGCATTGGCATCGAGCGCTGCCTCTGAACGGGAGAAGAGAGCAATGGTCAGTCGTGCTCCTTGATCGTTAGGCGGCGATAAGTATAAACTTACTCTGCTGTTTTGCTTGGTTCTTCTTTTGGTACGCAGCAAGAAGCATATCGTATGGCAGAGATCTTCCGGCAACTGCACGCTTGGCTCCCATACTATGGCTCTTGCAAGTCAGTGATCTCGCACATGGCTGCCCGTTGGGCAGCAAAACACCACATTGTCGCTCCACGTCCACAGGCCCTGGTGCCCGGTCTTAGCAAACTCTTCGTAACAGAGCTTCAGGAGTGCTTACCTTTGGGTTTGGGAACCTTGGCCTTGGGTTCGTCCTTCTTCTTCTTGGTTTTAGGCCCCTTATCTGGATCGCCATCGGCCTTGCGCTTCTTCCCTTTCTTGTCGTCGTCAGGTTTCTTTCCGGCAGCTTTCTTGGCGGTTTTGCTTCCAGTGACTTTCTTATCAGCTGCGATGCCTTCGTCATCGCTGTCATCGTCACCTTTCCCTTCGGCGTTCTCTCCATCTTCCTTGCGTTGCTCCTCTTGCCTTGCCGCCTCCTTTGCCCTTTCTCTGGCTTCGCGCGCTTCCTTCTTCCTTTGTGCCTTTTCCTTCTTGAGCCGGAGACACTGCGCGATATGTGCTTTTGCGGCGGTTTTTAGGACGCTCTTCTTGCAGTGCTTGCATTGTTGGAGATCGGGAGTATCTTCGAGGGGTCGGCCGGTCGCAAACGTTTCGCGTGAGTTTTCATCAAGCTGATTCACTACAGGGCCTGGCGAAGGTGCTCCTGTCGCTGGCGAGGCGCCATTCTTCTTCTTGTCTGTTGGTTAGTTAGTCAGCCATGTCTTGAGAGTCCGCGGACGACATCGGAGTATACCTTCAATAACACTGCCATCTCTCCAGTTCCCGGGTTTGCTGTATTTTGGCGGGGTATTTTTCAACTTGATGGCCCCTTTCTTCTTCTTTGATGCGACTTTGATCGTGCCGTCCTCGCCTGTATTCTGCGCTCAGTCCGAGTCCATCACGCGTCTTGAGAATCGCGTTACCTTTGCGGCCTTCTGATCCCATGATGGGCGGGTTTCGATCTCTGGGAGCCGTTCAACTTGTAATCATAGAGAAGCGATTTACGTGGAAGGTCGTTTCTGGCTTGAAATGATGATGATCGTTAAGCGTCGGGAGTCGTGAGGGATGGTCGTTGCGATAAGGCTATATTGTAGTGGAGTTGGTGGCAGCCTTGCGATTGCGGCTGCAGGTGGTGCACGTGCTAAAGTAGTCTAGTCCTCGGCTGGCGCCAGCACTATTTCTCCGGGGGTTTAGTCAGGTCCTCACTGAACGTCTGGGGAAACAACGGCCCTTGCAATTACTCTACCCACGTACCTAGGTATTGACTTACACTGACAGTCTGGAAGTTGGGGCATTGCATTTATTTATACGTTGGCGAAGGCTGTGAAAGCCTGTTCTCGGCTCAACAGTAAACGTGGTCAAGTCAAGGTTGGTTGAGGCATAACGCACCATATCGTAATGCAACTTTCACCTTGACCAAAGCTTCATGGTATAGATAGACGCCTTCTCATATTTTCTCAGAGCTTGCTCTAAGTGCGGTACCCTTGGGCTACTCAATCTCAGATCTGATAGCCCTGCAACAATAGCCTAAAACGATGACTTTTTGAAATACCCCAAGTGCGAACGAGGGCGCTGATATAATTACATTCCGCCAAGTCTAAAAGGTGATAACGATGCCGACTCAATATGCAACACCAAGATGTTGAACAATACTAGGCCGCAAACCCACAAATTCGGGTGAGCGGTATCCAATCCACCAACGCCTGATGAAGCAACAGCACTTTGAGCATTGCCAATACTACTGCGCAGCTTCCAGACCTGCGCGGTAGCTCCAACGCCCATGCCTAACCCTGAGTGAACCAGAAACACCAAATAATATACGCCGACATCGAATCCGATATCACCCCGGTTCATTCTTAGCCGGTATCCGTGCATTACCGAACGACCTTTGCCTCGCCTTGAACCAAATCACTTTTTGCAGTGTGTTTCGAATCCCGATGTGACCTCATAGCAGCCATCATGGCCTTGGCTTGAAGAATGCCCATATCGCTCCAAATACACTCCATCACCCCCAAAGCCCACTCCCAATATGCTTCTGGGACACCAGGAGCACAGGCAGCAACTTGGAGGTGAAACAGAACAATGGGAAGACCAGCTGAACCAGAACCAGCTCCTCCTATATTCTCGACGGGAACCGCGGACTTGTCGGTGAGGAGAGGATGGCGCCAGTGAGTCGGTGTGCTCACAAGAGTTTCTCGAGCGAGAGTCCGAACAACCTCGAGTCGGCGCCCATACTCGGTTGCTGGAACCAAGGACGAACTGGACTGGGGATAGCTCTTGATAAACTCAACAATCGTCTGGTTAAGGAGAGTTCGCGACCAGCGGTAGTGACCCCACATGCGGGCAATAAACATGTCGTAGTAGACGTGGTAGACGCCCCCAAACACTGCGGCCGAGGAAAACTGGTCTGCTCTCTCTGTGCGATATCTCCAGGTAGGCCCGAGCCCGCGGTGCCATTCTGCAAGAGACGCATCGATATCCAACAGCTGTTTCAACGTCGAGGTCGTACGTGGCCGACCATCGCTAAGAACATGTGTCTGAATATACGTCGATACTTGGATGAACCGGCCGATCAACAGGCCCAGATTAGTAGCTGGGCGATCGGGGGGTTCAAGAAGAGTGCATGCGAAGGCGACCCATTCAGAGAGCTGGGGTGGTAGAGGAGTTGCCGACGTTTGCGCGGGGATGAACTTGGGCGGATTCATGAGCTGGGTTGTCAGACCAATGTGAAGAAAGGACGACGTACAAGAGAATAGCACATCTGTACCATGGCACGAACACCGAGGAAGGCTACCTCTGGCATGGGACACCATCTCCGCAACACAGCAACACCTCCCATGACGTGGGCATGCCCATGGCTGATGCCTTGGTTTGCTCCTTTGACGAGCTGTGCAGGAAGTTAGCGAAACGAACATGCCAACCCAAACAGTAGGGGGGGGG